>JAUZSU010000828.1:18272-35212 GCA_034780255.1 Parotocinclus maculicauda
AGTAGTAGCTACACTATCTTTGTTTAAATAATGGCAAAACAACAACAATAATAATAATAATAATAATAATAATAATAATAATAATAATAATAATAATAATAATAATAGCCTAATCATGAGTAATGTGTTAAAAACGTTTTATTACAATAATGAAGTAGCAATAACATGCTGTACCTTTTGTTTTATGCATCCTGAAGAACCAAACAAATATGATTAAATAAAAATAATAAATAGTTTTCTGTTGTTGTCTGTGCCCTTATTGTTTCAGGGACAGATGTATTGCTTGCAGCTTCATTTGATTAAATGCTAGTTTCAAGTGCTGGGATCCGCAGCTGAAACCAGTTGAATTTGCATAACACTGTTGTTTAATTTTCATACGCATAATTAGCCATATATTTAACACTTCCACCGGCATGCAGATTCAAATCACGAACCACTAAGAATCCGTAAACGCACCTGGGCTAAATTCTGCTTTTTTTGCTGCACTGAAAATATTGCGCCCAAATAATTACAGTTTTTTTCCCCTCTGCCATTAATAAGGAAGAAAGGAACATTTCATGGATTCATTTGAGTTGAATGTGACTTTTTTTTTTTTTACAGATATTTTTTACGTACTTCTAATATTTGTTTGGTATTTCCAAACCACCGTCCCAGTATTTTTTCCCTGCAGATTTCATGACAACGGGCATCAGCATTCACATCAGTTAAAAGTGTAAGCTTTTAGGTTGAATGTGACAGGTTAAATAACTGGGCGCAAGAATGAGTCTATTTATAGCCGCCGGTCGCCTGTGCGGTGACCTTAGCATCAAGACCTCAAGAAAATTGAGCAGATTGGAAAACTGCAGAAGCGACTGCAATTTTATGTTTCCTGACCACATGTTCAACAGCTATGGGTGCACATTTTTATCCACGCCAGCAATTCTAGCCAGCAATATTTCAATAGTTTGTTTTATTTGTCTGTTTTTAACAAACGAACACATTTGTTGTGACATCAGATTTTAGGTAATACAAAACAAAACGAGGCTGTCGGTATCGTGCGCTATTTTATTTAGGGATGAATCCTAGGATTTAGGCTACCGTGGATCATGCCACAAAATGGCTTTAAAACGGCAACACTTTATATTCGTACAGAAGTACATGTTTTTTGTAATTTTGTAATTTTATATGTCTCAACCTATAGCTTGAAAAAGATGTGTTTGACTGAAAGCAGCAGGGCTTTGTGATCTAAAACACTTGACAATGCTAAGTGAATCAGGCATTCACAAAAAAGCTCGGCCCAGTTCGTTTGTCATGAGAAGAATTATTTAGAACGAATTTATTGTTTACAATGTATAATTAACATTATATGACATTGCACAATAACGAACATTTAGCAAAAAAATATTTAGGTACGAGCTATTGAAGCATTTTTAGAGTTAAACAGGTGAGAAAAAGGTATACCTACCTGTGCGCTTTAGTACCGGAGAAAATCCACAGCTTCACCTTATTTCAAGTCGTTTTTGAGGGTAAAGACACGCGAGCGAACCCATTCACCACTCCCTCCAAATTCCAACTCAGTTTAAAAATTATTTCCTGTTAAATTCCGTTGCTTAAAAATCACAAAATTCACATTTGAGAAGCAGAGCAAGTCACTTCCTACACAGGCTACTCTGTACTGACGGTCCCATTCAGTAATATTTCTGTGTTATCCCCCCAAAACCTGCACGGAAAATTGTCCAATTTAAAGCAATTTGTATTTGAAATTACATTCACAAACTACCTCACAAAGATCTTTTATCAATGGCGAAAATAATAACGGCATTACAACCAACAATTATCATCATTCAGAGCTCAGGGAAGATTTTTGCATGTAGCGTGGCTCAGACTGATGACTGTGATTATTGCAACCGGTTATGGGATGTAAGACTGAAATTGAGATGTGGTCTACACATGCAGCCTGTTTTTTATTCTGGGTGACCAATGTCAGCTTCAGACAATTCACAAAGTAACGAAGAAAATCACTATAATGTTTATTACAATACCAAATACTGGCCACAGAATAAAACAATACCAGCTACAATGGCAGCAGTAGCGGCTGTTCGCTATTAGTACAAAATCTATAATCGTACATATATCGTAAATATGACAATATGTCAAACAAACTTTGCAACAAAGGTGCTTAAGTGTATTAAGTACATATCCAATCAAAATAGTTGATAGTGGTAAACGCCAGCCAGCAAAAAAACCCCTTAAAATTGTGTTTTAATCAATCATGATCCACATTAGGCGAAAAACCTTGTCCCTCTCAGACAACAATATTATCCAAATAATTTTTATTGAAATTTAACCGTGCCTCTCTCTTTAACATTAATTATAACGTACAGGAAAATACCCACGTCCTCTCACAACAAAGCATTTGGAGATGATGAGCTGGAGGGCAGAAAAGAACTTACACCCAGGAAAAGAGATGCTCAGGTTATTTTAAACACCTGCTATGCTGCACCAATCCAATGTGTCTGGAATTCGTATGTGTGTGGGTCATTGGGTTCTAGGTTAGAGACAAATACTATCTCAACTCTCAGATGGGGAAATACCTCCCTGACAAAACTATTTCAGCACCAGATAGATGAGTTATTGCTTCGTCCTCACATAAAATCATGCTCGGGCATCCTTCCAGAACCCTGACAGACTGTAAAGGGGCTTCCGAATGCAGGGCCAGAATACATTTAAAACCAAAGTCTCTGATTAGTTTCTGTTATTAGTGGCAAACGATTATCTGAGAGATATAATTATTTCAGGATGAAACATACGCATTTCCTGCTATATATGTTGAACTGACCCATAAGATGTAATAATGGACACAGCAACTTCTAATCCAGAGAAATCTTTGCTCATTAGTATGCACACTATTTAAAGAAACAGATAAAAAAATTGTAATGGAACCACAATAACAACCAAGTTTATAACACTGAATGTAGATGTACACTGTTCGTACCCTGGAGAAAAGAAATTGCCATATTTTACAAAAAAAATCACAAAAGCCACAAAAGAATGATCTGAATTTCAATTAAAATAAATATTTTAAACCACAGGATTATGTGAAGGACTTTCAAATGTACGATGGTTCGTGTAGAAAACTACAAGCCAGTCTGAAATCTGGAATAGTGGTGCCTACAGTCATGAACACAAATAACCAAATTTAATATGAATTATACTTACTTATAATTAGACCAATATTCTTTATACTTGGTTTATTGTCGCAATTAGATACAAAATGTATATCAAATTCATTTTTAATTGACACTTTTCATTTCAGAGTGACATTAAGTTTAAAGCAAGCATGCTTTAATGCATCAGAATGAAAACTACAGGTCAGTCTTAAATTGCAAATGCAGTTCAGTCATGGAATAACAGTGAAGTCAATACTGACAATGGAAGAAAACAAATAAATAAATTATGCTTCGGCTGGTTCTTATTGGCTTAGTGGTGTGGTAGAAGAAATAAATTCATTTAGATTTATATGGACCCTTTAATCTGAGAGTAACATTACATTTTAGGCAAATGCACTGGTCAGAATGTAATTCTGTACATTTTAAATGAAATTGCAAACTGTATTACAGAAATATATTGTTTCCAATTATTATTATTATGATGATGATGATGATGATGATGATGATGATGATGATTATTATTATTATTATTATTATTATTATTATTATTATTATGAGTAATAATGACAATACCAACAACAACAACAACAACAGAAACAACAATAATAATAGTAGTAGTAGTAATACTAAATAATAATAATAATACAATTCAGGGGCCAAAATCCACTGGATTTTTTCAGTGAAACCTGTAAATGGTCACATCATTACATCATAGCAAATGTCTCACTTTAGTACTTCTAAAGCTTTATGTTTTATGCTAATAAAGGTATCTTGGGAACTGTGCTCCCACCTCTGTGTTGCTCAATTTACACTTCTAATTAAATACAAATAAAATAAACCACTTCATTAGGACCTACAAGCTCATAAAAATCGAATTTCATTAAGGTAAGCTTACACAGACACATACGAAAGTTTTTCAGGATGACACACACTGGGCATACACTAACGTAATGACAGTGGGCAAAAAACATGAGTTGTGCTCTCAGATAGATTGTGCTCCTTCACATGTTTGGATTAAACAAATTGCCCATAAGTGCAGCGGTTTTAAAAAGCATTAACTCCACATTAACATAAACAGTTTAGTTGAGTGAATAACAGCCCCGCTGTCCATTTGGACATGTGGCCCTGTATTTAGCCAGAGATTTGCAATTACACCATATTTATAGAGCAGCTTTACACTAGCTAATATGAATCCATTTCTGTTTACGTGGCATAAGGCCCAAAAAGAAAAAAAAATGATAAGGTATAATCCAAATTCAGTGTATTTAATCAGCCATGGAGGTAGAATGTTAGTTTACTGGACCAGGTTTTACTGGATCACTACTGGATGGTTTAAGCAGGGCATACCTTCAATTTTCTGCTCCAGTGAAGTCTAATAAACAGAGAGGAGACAGCATAGAAGTGCTTGCAAAGATCCAAAACAAAATTGGAGGGAAGGTGAAAGAAGATGTACGACTGACAGTAGACAAGACTGATTTAGTAGTGCTGAACATATATCAAATTTTAATTAGATATATTCATTCTAATAACTATGATAAGATATTCCAAAATAATCAAACTGTGCAACTGCAAAAAAGAAGCAGTAATTCTGGTGTGAATAATACATATAAAATTGTTGTTGTATTTATATGAACTTCTTTATATGAATTTATAAATAAACACAACATTATTGCTTCTACCAGGCTCATAATTTGGAGCTGTTTATCATTACAGACCACAACACTTTATTTACAAAAATATATTTTTCATAAGTAACATGTGCATTTACATGGCAGTGTGTGCAACTGCCCACTGCACTAAACATGAGCATCTAGATGTGCTCTCCCATACGCAGCTTGTCATTCTTATAATATGAAGAAACTGCTGGAACCTGACAATAGTGAGAATAATTTAATATATTTGAAAATTCATAATTGCCACAAACAATGGAACCAGACAATAAATACGTCAGTGTTTACACAACTGCACTGTTCATGAAGTCCACATAGAATAGAGATAGATTAATGCAGAGTTCTGGGCCTCTTTGCCCCATCACTGCTAACTTCTCTTACCCAGCTGCACACACTCAGGCCACAGTGGGAGAGAAGTGGAGCCCTACCTCATGGGTCCTCAGGGAGAGCAGACAGGAATAATTGTCTCCAGGCCCAGCCAGTGGTTCACACCTGCAAACGGAAACAGATCAGAAACACACACACATGCGCACACACACACACGCACACGTACACAGACACACACACACACGTGTACACACACACACACACGCACACACACACACGCACACGCACACACACACACACATACACAGACAGACAGACAGACAGACACACACGTACACACACACACACACACACACACACACACACACACACACACACACAAACACACACAAATACAATACTTTCAGGAACATCTCCCAGTGACAGCAAGGTTTTATTGCATTCATCAGGCTTTGAGAAATTTTACAAAATGCATATAAAAAAACAAATATTTAAGATTCCTGAGCTTCTGATGGGAATAAACACAAATGATAGGCAATGGTGGCTCTGTTTAAATTGCTTAAATCAATTAAATAATTTAGAGACCTGTTAATACAAATATATTTTGCTTTATAAAAACATTCCATCAAAATGACTATGTGATATTCACATTTCCAGATTCATGTAAGGTGTTATTCATAGTTTAACAATAATAAAGCAGGAAATCTCGCACTATCATCACAGCATACATCTTGATGGTTTAGTGATGAATTAAATGTGATTGAGTTAAAATGGATGATAATGAAATAATCTTCTACCCGCTTTACGTATTATGGTACTTACAGGACTAAATCCTGGAGCCAGTGCTGGCTATGAAGAACCCAGTTCGGAGAGAAACGACAAGGCTCCACACACTACTGCACATCCAAGCATTTCAGTGACAGCCCAGCAGCTTTCACTATTATCATAGCAGCAGGGGTCAGGAGAACCTGCCCAGCCTGTTACCTGCCCCAAAATTGCCCTCCACAATGAACAATTACCTGAGATAGTTGGTGCTGGTGTAAAAAATCTGTCCCAATAGATGGTGTTCACTTAATGCATCAAAATAAAATGGTTGGCAAATTGTCACTTATATTTTCTTTGTTGTGTCTACAGAATAAAGAATCCAGACAAGATTAAATCTTCAAATAGGAAGCAAATTAAAACTATGAAAGTTGTAGCCTATGGCTGTGGCCTGCACATGATTTTAACCGGCTGGGACTGGGTGCAGGAACTAGGCCTGATGGGGGGAAAAAGAAACACATGCACTATAATATGAATGGCTAAACTATATGTTTTGTTATTTCTCTGATGCACATTAAAACAAGGTTTGATTGTATCACCAAGAAGAAGCGTCTCTTTGTCCAATTAATGGCCTTATAAATGAGCAAACGTGCAAATTTTCCAATTAAATAATTTACCATGGCTGGGGATGCTGCGAGATGTTCAGCTGCGGGGGCTTGCGGTGGCATGGTCCTTTTCAGGCTTTGTTAAGAGGTAAAGCCTTGAACAAAGACAGAAAGAGGTCAGTCCTCAGTAACACCTGAATACTCTCTCTCTTTTCTCTTCCCCTTGATCCCTTCAGCCAGCCTGTCATTAGTCTTAATGATGGAAAATTGTCATGTTGATGTCTCTCTCTCCCTTTCTGCCCCTCTCTAGCACATGCTCTCTTCCTCTCTTTTCTCTCTCCTTTGTATAAGTAGTAGGTGGAAGCTCCATTTATTACTTTTTTGCCTACAAGTTCTTTTTTGCCTAAAAGCCAGGGACGGTGCATTTGTGGCATGGAGCAGAAAAGGTGCTTGGATGCTCTTTCCATCACCAGGATAATTATCCCCACTGTGACCTTAATGATCCTCCATGTTCAGGCTGAGTCTCCTGCATGCACCCAGCCGCTTGGTTCTGGACCCTCAACGGCCCCTCGCCTCTCCTGAGCCCTGTGCTGGGGAATATGAAAAACCCCTATAATGAAACCATTTTAGCTGATGGAAAAAAGACTACTAGAGCTTCACTTGCTACAAAGACGGCTCAATTATATGAGTAATTGTGATAATTGTCCTTCCATTCACGGCCCTTTCTGAAAGGGAAGGAAAAAGGGGGGAAACAGATCCTGAAAGGGAAATTACACGGACAATATGGGGTGCAAAAATTGTTACACACAAAAATGACTGCAAGAAAGGTGTAAGACTATAAATAAATATGTTAATGTAGGTGGGCGATAAATATGCAACCACAGCTCACAAACAGAAGTGCGGATAAACACAGAGAAACAGCGAGATGAGATAGCTGACCAGAGAGCAAATAATAGTATGATAAAAGTAGATATGCAGCTGCCTGAAAATTAAACCTCTTTCTCTTCCTATTGACAAAGCTGAGCTCCTGCAAAAGCACCCCAGTGGTTAGAGATCATTTGAAGCCCTGTGACAGGAAAAAGGATAATTACGTCTCCAAGAGAGGCAGGCGGACTGACGCGCCCTTAAGACGCTGCCGTGAATGCAGGAGCTTGATAGAAGGCAGGAGGAATAATTTTGTGCTTTGCTTTTCCCTTTATTCTTTAGAACATGTTTTCTTGGGTAGAAGACAAGGCAGAGAGCACCTCTGAGTGCATTAAACCCTAGGTGTTCGCAAATATAAGGTTCCTCTGTCGATCAACCGCTACCTAGAGAAAAACTCTTAAATGCATTAAAATGTCTCTTCCTTTCTCCCAGCAGACAGCAGAGCCAGTGAGATATGCATTAGGGCTTCAGTTTCTCAGCGGGAGTTGGATTTTCCTCGCAACAAGAAGGACATTCTGGATTCCTCTTGGCAAAAAGGACCAAGTCTACAAATTCAGTCTTTCTCCGAAACGGACCAAATTCAGTAGTTTACAAGTGTACATGTATACAATTCAAGTGAATTATGCATCTTAATTAAAAAAAAAAATCGACATTATTTTAACCTTCACGTATTATGCCATCAGATCCAAATGTTTGCATTCCAAAGAAGAGAATCCTAATGCAATGATTAGACACCTTGGAAATAATCTACTAAATTCCCGTTTTAAGAAATTATTATTAATTATTGTTCTACTAAAAGCAGATAAATTACACAACATGGATAATTTAAACAGCTTTTCATTGTATTTGGATAATGGGAAATATATCTTAGCGTCTCAATAAATTATTTCAAATAAAACGTGAAAATGATTTTGTTGTGCAATTTTAGTTTAATGATAATGATTATTCTACGAGATTACTATGACAGAAAAACGTAACTGCTATCACTATTTTAATCGTCAGAGGTAACTAATTATGGTCTTCATAATACTGTACCATTTTTATTTAAACACCTTAAATAAACCAGTATTGTTTACTGTTGTTCTAAATTGTATTGCACCCTGTAGGGTAGTTTGAATTGCTATGAGAACTTCCTTTCACACTCTTCCTTTCCAGTATTCTGCTCCTTGTTTCTCTCTGTTCTTTAACTGTTCCCACATGTAAGAATTGTGACCTCCTCAAAGTGGGAGACCAGTGCAATCTGGCTAAATCTCTCCAGATTGAGATGGTCATATCACAGTATGACAGCTCAAATACTCAGATCAGACTCATGTGATGGTTTGCTGTTGGGCACCATGTCATCAGCCGCATCCCAGAACACTATTTCTTCTGCTCCATTGGGCAGACACCCTGAGGGACACTATCTGGGTGGGACTGGATACTCTGCCCTGAGAAAAGAAATGGGGAAAAAACAGGACTCCAGAAGGAGAGATTTCATCTGCGTTGTACTAATCTCTGTTAGTCACAAACACCAAAGACAAAGAGCTAAAGTGATTTCCCAGAACAACTCTGTTGTTAACAGAAATGTTTATGAGGTCAGTTAATGGCAACAGACACAGAGATGGGTGTGACACCAAGCCTCAGAAAGAACAAAGGTAGAAATCAAAGCCAGACGTAAAACAAGAATCAGTCACAAACTACTAGACATCAGGCTGACACACTGATGAGTACTCTCCTCAGTATAGCCAGGTTGGATTGACTGCTTAGAACACCATCATATCTGTTATATCACCCAAAGAGCTACAACATCAAAATGCACTTTGTTTATTTACTGCCATGGTTTATATACAAGGAAGAGATTGCTACTACATTCACAATTTAAATAAAAGAAAAGTTTGTTGACATCATCAATCAGGAAATGACTATAAACAGGTAGGTAAATGTCTAATTTTAAGCCCATATTCAATATTAGAGCAACAATTAGGAAGTACAAAAAAATTAACCAAAGCAGTGGTAATAATAAACCTGCTTGTAAGTCATACGCATGTCTCGGCAGTAAGGAGGATGGTAATAGAGACATTTATCACTATCCATATTTCTCCAGGTATACAATTAGATGACTCCTCCATGCCAGCAAACTATTTGGACAACGTGCCAGAGGAAAACCCTTTCTTTCATCTAACCACAAATGTGAGCCACTAAAGCATTTTGGCAACAAACCCCTAAGATGCTCAAGAAAGGTTTGTTATAAACAGAAGGATGGTTATAGAGAAAATAATCTAATACCACTTCCAACTCCAGCAAAGAATCCAAGATGTTGTGGGGTTGTTTTTTCCTTAAAAAACCCTGGGACCCTTGTTGCAATGGCCTTATAGTTTCAATTGTGGCAGGAGATTTTAAATAAAAAAACTGACTGCTTTTGCCAACAAGCTAGAACATAGTCATGATTGGATCTTCCAGCAGGATAATGACCAAAATCCACTCAAAATGGCTAAATGACCACAGAATCAAACTTTGACAGGAAGGTCATCCAGGTATGCTGAGAAAAAGTGCCTGGAGGTTCTGGAGAGGTTATTGATAGCAGCTTTCAGATTACATATTTAGGATTCTTAAGTGCCATCAAGCATTCACAACACTCAGCGTGCTGTTATGTTGGCTAAGGGAGGTTACACAAAGTTGTAAATGCAGGGGTAATGGTGTACCAAATGTAAGTGTGTAAATGCCTTAAAGTTTTTTAATAATCAACTGACTTCTAATAAAGATTAGATATGAACTTTTGTAAAGATAGTTTAAGACAATTCAAAACAATCTTTAACCATACAGTATAAGCATATTTTATCGATTTACCAAGAATAAATAAAAAATAATTTGTAAAACTCTGAACAGTGTAATGTATTCACTATACCTAAACCAACAGCTCGCAACCTATAATTATTGTAGACATACACAGGGGGATTTCCGCTGTATAATACTTAAATAGGTACAACAGAATATCTAGAATTGCAAATCTGTGCATATTTATATAGAACTCTACAAAAACATCCTGCATCTTTTAAATGTTAAGATGTAAATTAAAGTAATGCAAATTCTAAACATAAATGTAAGAATACATGAATGTCACTATCAATTGTAAATTGTGAATTTGAATAGAATATTAGTAGAAATGTGCAACAAGTGATTACTGCGAGTGCTTTGCATGAATGGGATATTTTTTATAATACAATACAAATGTTACAAAATAAATCCCGGTTTTAGCTATTAGAATACTCAAGCAAATTGTACAATATTATGAACAATATAATACACATTTTAAAATAATAAATAGCATCCACATTTGAATGGCAAGATGTCTTACAAAGAATTTCTTTTTTTAATATTTAATCTTAGACTATGTTATTTTTACATAGCATATTGACTGAATTAATATACATAAATGACAGCGTAATGAATTTGGACATTTTTGTACATTTACACACATTTAAAGATCGTGTGCCTTTTTGCCACTGGTGTTACCATACTCTTTTGGCAATATTAAAGGCTTTAAGATAATATTATTTCAAAATCTATTCAACACATTTAGTTAGTGCAGAATAATAAAAATTCAACAAATCAGAAGATTAAGTAATGATGTCACATCAGTTGTAAACAAGTAATCATGGAATGCTTTAAATCTGACCTTTTGAATGTAGCAGAAGTTATTTAATATAAAATGAACACCTTGTGCCACATTTTAACAGTATTGCCAATGACACGATAAAACACACATGACATGCATAAGACCAAAGTTCTTTATCCCTCAATTCCAGAATAAGTAAGTAATGAGTAAGACCAGTAACACCAGTGACATTATTCATGAAAAAAACATTTTACAAAATGGCTGCTATAGAGCATCAAGTCACATGGGCCATAGTATATAGTCATAGTATATGTAATATGTATATTTATATTATGACAAAAATATTGAATGTTATTGAATTAATATTGTTTTACAAATGACTAAAAATAAAGTCATACCAGTAACTTCAACAAAAAACTGCATATAAAATCATGATAATAAATGAACAACCTTCGTAATCATGAATATATTATTGCAGTTAAAACAGTAAAACAAAAACATGTTTGTTTGTTTTTTTACCTGAAAATATAGCACCCACCCTTCACACATCTGTGAGGATGAGAACTTTTGTGGTGTTTGGAATTCTACACAATTAATTATAAATAGCAAAAAGGCTCAAAATGTATAACTATTACAGTAACATAGTAACATATTGCCTGTTTTTATATATTTAAAAAAAATTATCAGTTGTATATGCAAACGTACTGCATATGCAATGGAAAAAGAAAATCAATAACTAAAGTAAGGAAAACATATAAGCAGGTGGACAAATGTGTAGCATTTATTCAGCCATCCCTCTTTGTATCTATCATCCACTGACTGTTCTATATGAAAAGGATAACCTGGACTACAGATAACAGTCTGAAAAGGCCATCCTGATGATCTCCAGGAGTCTGAACATTTCTGTAACACAGCATCCACAGCTGCTGTCAGGGGTTAAAGGGTTCCTAATGTGTCTTTGAGGCAGCAGGCTGTCAGTGGGTTTTATAAATACAGGGAGCAGTGTGAGTGAAAAGTGTAGATGTCTCTGTAGAGTGACACAGGCAGGCCAGCAGTGCCGATGGCTCCTCTCTAATGACAGAGCAAGGTAATGACAGAGCCCACTCCCTAGCAGTGGGAACAGGAAGATCAATCTGCAGCCAGAAGACTGAGGGATGGAAGATTAGGAGGAGAGAAGACAGGGGAAAAAAAGACATGGCAGTGTGATTTTATATTACACTTTGGTCCGTGTTAGCCTGGCTCTCTGTCCCTCTCCCTCTGTCTGTGCTTTGTTTTTTTTTCTTTATGCTGCCACTCTATCTCAGACTGTGCTGCAGCGAGCCCATGCAGCGTCTTAGCAACTTTACATTAAAACACAGCAGATCAATAGTCATTACCACTCAATGTTAATGTGACATGTTGCAGCATCTGCTGACATCTCTCTCCTCCACCTCCTCCCTCTATCTGTCATGGTCTCTCTCGGCTGACTGCTCGCCCTGTACACTGATCTGGTGGCACAATATGCCGTCTCACAGCCTGGACTAAGGGCACCCAGGGTTCAGCAAGAATTGAAAAGCAGCACAGAGAAGAAATGAGGGAAGAGGTAAAATAAAATGAGAGAGGGCGTTCCTAACCAGCAGCCAGAGCACAAGTAAACAGCATTCCACGTTCTCAATCTACTGCTTTTCCTGTGCTACTGGCCATGCAAAGGAACCCATCAAAGCACATCAAAAAGCTCACCCGGTAGTCTATGATGAATTTACATATTCATGGCGCCTAAGGGTTTTGCTCATGTCGAGATCAGAATCGATAACACGTCTCTCCTGAAGAGGACTGCTGGAAATCGAGAGGCATAACAAACAAAAACATTGGTAGCAATTTAAAAAGAGGGTGTCTCTGAGAAATAGCTAGCCAAAGATAAACATGCAAAAAAATGCAGACAACATAAAATTAGCAGCAATTTGGGCTAATTCCACTTTAATTGTCCTTCGGGACGAGAGTTAATCTGTTGATCTCTTCATTTACCACAAGTCATGGAGTAAAAAAAGCTTTTCAGATTAAAAAAAACCCAAACCCTTACAAAACATCAGCACAAAGAGTGGATTATTACAATAATACAAACTGAAATCATATAAATATACTTATAAAATAGCCAATTGAATTTTATATATAGTTCTTACTACCACTAGGTGTTTGATAAAATGCATGTAAGCCAATGTATGTAAGTTATATTATTCAATCTTCCCAATAACTTATTGCAAAACCCTGTCCATGGTGCCAGAAATCTAAAACAAATAAATAAAAAAGGGATATTAAGAGAAATAACAATGAATTAACACTCACCTTCATTTAATTACGATACCTTTGGACCACTTTATTGAACAAATTATTTTCCTTCAACATAGACATTTAAATATGTGTAATTTGTCACTAAGCTAACAAAACAGAAGTGATTTATCAGAGCTCTGCAATCTTAAGCTATGACTTCTAGCTTGGATTTTTTGTACTTCAGTTAAACAGAGACAGCAGTGTAAAACTCATCTGAGTTCAACATCAGCCAGTCATAACCAAAGCCACTTGACTGCACTGAATAGGATGTTAATCGTAGAAAGAGGGGATTCCCAGAGTGAGGCGTAATAGAGCAGCAGGCCTGAATATCTGTCAGGTGTACTGTGCCCGGGGGTAGATTTATTGTGGAAAGCTACAGCAATGTGTAAAAATGTCTGTTGAGTAATCTGAACACAGGATAAGGCTGACTGTTATCTGCTGTTATGTCAAACTACAGAGAGACAGACAGGGAAAATATGACACAATGTGAGTGGAAAGTAATCATATAGCATTAGGCTCTATTGTGATATTATAATGTGTATGCAAGAATATCTATGTAAAGAACCTGACAGTCCAAATATTGGACTAAAGATGTGATAAAGTTTGAATAAGATTTGCCAAAAGTTGAACTAGTATACAGTAAAAGTGTACAAATGGGCAATTTCTCTATTTTTTCTGTCTAGCAATCCCTCAGTGGCACCAAAATCAGATTCCAGTCTTTTTCATACAGTGCGTGTCTGCCTGTCTGACAGCAGTGAACACAATGCTTGTCGTCACATAGTCTGGGTCTGTAATGTGCTGAGAGTAGATAGAAAAGGAGATTGTACATGAAGATGAGACCAGGTCGACCCTCACAATGCCCTCATTTAGTGAACTGAGACTTTCAGGCTCAGAGGCTGCTGGCCTGTCTGTATTTCAGTCTTACCCCAGGAAAAAGTTTCAGCCTCGGGATACACAGACCACCAACGCCTACTCAGGCCACCACATATGAGTCACAAAGTCTAAAAGCAAGAACTATGAACAAAAATTTTAAGACACAAGGAGTGAGCTGATTGCTATGATAAACTTTAAATAAAATGTAAAAAAAGAAACAACATTACCCTTTCTAGCCCATAACTTAGTGTGTAAGTGTCAGAAACATAACTTTTTCCAGAGATTTTATGTCAAGTGCTTCCTGCTATTTAGGTTAATTTCATTTTGCTTCTGTGGGTTGGAGGTGTTGACTAGCCTCTGTTAACATACAGATATGGTGCAGCAGTGCAGCTGTTGACAGAACATAATGTGTAGACAGGACTGTAGGAACCACCCACTAATAGAGCTCACACAAAGAATACAGAGCCTACTAGAACAATTCAGTTTCAACACTCTCACGGTTAATGTTCACTGTTTTCATTACAAAATTTCATTTTCATGAATAGTACCCCACAGAGGCTGTAATTCACAGCTGTGTTTCACCTGCTACACTGTTCGCTTAAAAAAAAAGAAAAGAAAACTGTTTGGCAGAATTGTGCATTAACTTTTACATACCCGAGTTGACAAGTGGCTTGGAATACAAAACACTCATGGAAAATGTAATCAAATGTGAAATGTGTGCAAAATGGAAAGAATAACTCCGAAATTAATCAGAAAAGAAATAAAGGGCAGCGTCCTGTGCTCAGCAGGTGCATTTTCAAATATAATCAGTTATTTGTTATGGCAGAGAACTGACACGGTGGGTTTAATGCTGTAGGTCATTTAACCTTTAAATACAGAGCATGCATTCCTTTAACACATTTAACATGTAGACTGCTCTGGGAAGAGAGTGCATATCCCTCTTTCTAAATCGTGCAACAGGTGATTTTAACCACACTCATTGCTAACAGATACATACAATCAAAAAGACTAATATTGTATCTCAGTTACACAGTTTTCTGAACTCTAAAGTACACTGAACTCAAATAAAGTACATTGAACTCAAATAAAACATATGTTTTGGGGAACTTTTATTGACATAAAAACAGATTATGCTTATGATTATGTATGCTAACCTGTGTGGGGTTACTTGGTTACATTAGGTTAATTGGTTGCTCTAAATGTGTGAATGCATCTGACTGGTATCAATGCAACAATGTTCTTGTCATAAATTAGCCATTACTGTGTATGAACACTTAACAATTACTTTATGAAGCACACCTCCTTGTTTATATGATTAATGTACATTTTACCAGCTCCATTTACCATATAGATGCACTACAGTTACAGACTTTGTTAGTCCCCTTTGGTCTAGTCTCTAATGGTTAGGACCCCCCTGCACAATAGCACCAAAGATTGAGTATTGGTAAACAGTTAAATGTGTCATAAAGTACTCGATTATCTAGAATCATTACCAGTCAGACTACAAAATAATGCTACTCAAAGCCCATTTGCAGTATATGCTAAGGAATATGCTAAGAATAGAAAAAAGGGATAGTAAGGGGACAAAAATACATACAAAGCACAGGAACAGCAAAAGGGAAATGGAAAAGAGACATTATCCTAAGTATTGTTTGAAGAGCTGAGACTTCAGACTTCTCCAGAAGTCTGGGCATGGCTTGATCTTAGAGAAGAAAGTATAAGTGCCCTAAAGCTGAAGACCTGAGCTGGCATGCAGGTGCGTATTTCTGAATCAGTAAATGTAAACAACATTGAGAAAAACCCGAGCCGGGTTGCAACAGGAACCCAGGGGCGTTATCTTCATAAAAGAGTTATCTGAGAAAACCTTTGTAGGCTGTGAATCGGATGGGCAGCAGAATTCTGAAGACATGCAGTGGAACAGTGGAATATGAAGTCAGAGCAAACGAGTTTGCAAGTATGAGGAGAATCAGGCAAGTGCATAACCCCACACAGTAATGGTTAAAAATAATGGAAATGATTGTAGAATTGAATGATTCATGAAGTAAAAATGCAGCAGGCAGATCTAGAAGTATTAGTACTGAGGACATGTAGTTTTCCTTGGCTCTGTGAAGCACTACCGTTACTGTGAGAAGAGCAGTGTCTTTAGAATGGCCTGCCTTGTTACCAGACTGGTTGCTATCAGTTAGGCTGTTTTCTTAAAGAAAGGAGGACACCTGTCCAAGTACAGCATGTTTCAGGGTTTTGAACAGAAACGGATGAAGGAATACAGGTCTGCAGTTGGACTTGTCAGCTGGGTTGAGTGATAGCTTCTTCAGCAGAGGTGTAACTTGAGCCTTTTTGAAGGCAGAAGGAAACAGGAAACAGTGACACGCTGATCATTGCTGTGGTATATGGTGCAATGCTGCTGGCAATTGCCTGGAGAAGTGTGGATGGTACAGCAGGTAGATCATCTGACAATATGTGCTCATTAGTGATAAGAAAGTTTGCAAGCCTTAAGCAAAGTAGCAGAATGAAAGGGAAACTACGTGAACCTCAGCCAATGAATAATGACGAAATGTATTATTTGGACACATTTTCGCTTTTCCATTATTCCCATTTTTATGTTCACATAAGTTTGTAAAGCCTTTGAAATATTTAATATTACAGCATACATACAGTGCATCCGGAAAGTATTCACAGCGCTTCACTTTTTCCACATTTTGTTACGTTACAACCTTATTCCAAATTG
>JAUZSU010000828.1:35312-49318 GCA_034780255.1 Parotocinclus maculicauda
TGATCAGACATCTTGGTGAGGGCATCTCCTACCAAGGTTGTTGCAAGTACCTACCCTGCCCTTGTGCCCAGAGTTTCCAGGTGGGCACTGGCTGGCCCGAGACCCTGTGTCCATTAAACGGCCGATAACGGATGGATGGATGGATGGTTCACACGACTGTGCAATGCTATGTCGGAAAAGTATTTTATAAGGGTAAAAAAAGAATGAAAAATATTAATTTTAATTACCATTATAATCTGGTGATCAACATCTAAAAATATTTGTTTCTACTATAAATATAAGATAATGAGCAGTAATACAACCAAAGAATTTGTCAACAGTGAAACTGCCATTGTTGTGGCAACGAAATTTAACAAAGCCTCACAGTTTGCCAATTTTCCAGCATGATGTCACCAAACGCAACTTGTGTGTTAGTAACTAAACCATGACATAGTCATGGTATTTTTCTGCTTAGTTAATGAGATCTGACTATTATGTAGGGAGAATACTTGTCAGCCCCGGTATCCTTTCGATTACATTAACATACACAGTTGCACATGCATAGACATATCCCACACACACAGAGGGCGGGCAGCAGGTGCCCCAAAGTGCTCCCATTGGCGTGGACAACTGACGGGTGGGGTGTGTAAGGCAGATGGCTCTACTGGGATTGTGTTTGAGAGAGAGGTGGCATAGAGATGGCACTGAGTTTTTTCTGCCTGACTGCCCCTTCTCAAGACTCTCCGGAACCACAAGCCTATGCAATTACCAACACGACAGGGGGTCTGACGAATGCTATTCAATTGGCAAGGATGTGCAACAAAATACAGCTTGTGGCCGTGACCAGCTGGCAAGCCACACACTGCTCCAACAAAAGGTCAAGCTTTTCTCAAACACACACACACAAATCGTGATCATTTGAAACAAATCCACTGCTTAACGCAAGTTTAAGAAAAAAACCTTAACACCCCCAGAACAAAGAAATATTAAAATTACATACAGACACTTGCAGACATTGGACACATCTTATGAAAACTCATCGTAAAGTCTGAAGCAGTGGGCAAAATTGTTCTTTCCTGAGAAAATCAAAATGATAATGTCATCTGTCAGGTTTTCCATTAAGAAGATCTTCATCGCAGTCTTTGAACAGAGCTTTGAGTTAAGGGTGGGGGGAATAAGGGGTAAAAAAAAAAAAAAAAAAAAAAAAAAAAGGGAACAAAAAGAAAGGGCAGGAAGACAGGGGATGGTTCTGATTAGTTTACAGAGTCATGCTGATGACACAAGCCATCTCATAACGTTGAGCCCTTAGTCTGGGAAAGAGAGAGGGGAGAAGGTTAAAATCTTTCCTTTCAAGGGCCTCAATCAGTCTCAGACGAAAACAGTAATCAGTGTCTCTCAGTGCAGGGCCCAAACGCATGCCGCAGCGCTTTCTCCGCCAGCCAGGCCCAAGCAATCAACTTGCCAGGCATTAGCAACTTTAAGACAATCTGAAAATAAAAAGTATAATGCACCTGCCAGCCAGAATGGCCATTTGGAGAAAAGCTAGTGATCCTGGTGACCTTAAACGGGTAAAAGGAAGAGCTCTGGTACAAAGAGAGACTGGGGATGGGGGAGGAAGGAAAAATAGAAACGTTTAACAGAATTCACCCTGATGGCAGATCCCCTTCCCCGGCGACACCTCATCTCAAAGCAACCCAATTATCGCTTTTGTATCATTTAAGGAATAAAAGCTTTTGGAAGCATAGAAGGGGAGGGCAGAAGGACCAGGGGAGTAATCACCAGCCTTTGTGAAAGGACAATATATTAATGCAAACACACCATGGGTTCAGAGGTTGTTCTTGTACAAGCCTAACGCTCTTTGATCTGTAGTGCAGGTGCAGGGGGTCTGAGAGAAACACAGACACAGAGAAGACTCTGAAAATCTGACTTCCACATTTCAATATAGCAACATGGGATGAGCAAACAAACCTCAGCCCTCTGCATTGAGCTTCCTAAATAATGCCTTTGCTTATATTGGGGATGCTAAATGGTGCAGCTGTAATGGGCTTTGCTTTTAAATGACTTTTAAGCTAAGAAGCCACAAGCAGTTAAACATGTCAGCTACAATTTTCATTAATAACTTTGTTTACCAAGGTAATTGAATTGAGTTTTCAGATCAGATAAATCTTTTAGACAGTATACATTTATTTGGACGGTTGATTGTCATGATGAAAAAAATATATATATAAACTACGGTAATGCCAGGTTCTCTACATGTGATTAAAAAATGTAAAAGGAATGTGGACAAATCACAGGGTGACCTGTCTGGGCTGCACAACTGAGGACACTGGCCATTATACAATAGGAAAAAAAAACATTAATTATGGGAGCAAGTTCAAGTTAAACTTGGGTTCTTACCTACGCAAGTTGACTGGAACTTTCTGATAGGTACTAATTAATGCCCCAATTGAAGATATGGACATTTTTAGCTGAGTATCTATTTTGTTTTACAGACATTCCCTGGCTTATGAAAGTCAACACACTTTCTCTGTCATATGTCGTGTTGTACCCTGCTTAACTTTGTTTGTAACTTAATATCATATAATTCTAAGTAGTCTTTTGTTGCTCCATCAATGATTGCAAACTGTACAACAGTGAACCGTGAGCAAATTCCTGACACCTGTTAGATCCAATTTTATGTTTGATATAGCATCTATGATATCCTTATATCAAACTAACATTCACCTCTTTCTACATGATTATAATTGTTGTTCTTCTACAATAGGTGAAGCAGCATCTGCCAAACAAAGCCCATGTGAGTTAGGCGTCACTATGGAACACCGAAGAACAAGCCAAAATGGGCTATAGACACTCACCAATCAATTTATTATTCTTTCCACCCTCACTGTTCATTGTATCAGTTCCACTTACTACATAGATGTGCTTTGTAGTTCTACAGTTATAGAATGTACTTCATCTATTTCTCTACATTCTTTGTCAGTCCTCTTTACTCTGTACTTAATGGTAAAGATCCCCATACATTAGGTCCTATTTGGGTGGTGGATCAATCCCAGCACTGCAGTGACACTGTGTTAGCGTATTTTGTTGGTATTAGTAGATCAGACACAGCAGTACTACCGGAGTTTTTAAAAACCTCACTACCACTGCTGGGCGGGAAATATCCTGGTCCCTGGTGACAGATTAGAAGATGAATAGCAAACTGTGCAACAACAGATCAGCTGCTATCTGTGACTTTACATCTATGAGGTCGAGCAATGCAGTACATGTGTCTAAAAGAGTGCACAGGAAGTGAATACAGTGTTTAAAAACTCCAGCAGCACTGCTGTCTGATTCAATCTTAACAGCAAAATGCACACTAACACACTACGACATCAGTGCCAGTGCAGTTTTGAAAATGAACCACAGAGCAAATAATACCTGATCTGTGGTGGTCCTGACTATTATTTAACAGTGTAAATGGGAACAAAGTATGTACTGAAACATATGGACTACAGTCTGTAATTGTAGATCTACAAAGCACATTTTTACGGTAAGCAGAACTGATCAAATGGAATGTAAAAACAAGAAGGTGTACTATAAAAAGTACTCATTGGTTGTGTTCCACAACATTCACAAAATTTCCAAATGAATCTTATACGCATAAAATTCTACTTATTCATACCATTTATGAGTGGCTTACGTGAGTGCATCTAACAGATTCATTTTCCTTGATTGATATAATACATATCCAAGGGGGATAATGCTCTTGCAAATGATAAATTCACTTCAAAGGGCAGGCAGTTTTGTGGTGGTCACAATAGAGTGCTGTTATAAGGGTGCCTGAGTTTAGAGAGAGGCCCTCCATAAGAGAGCCCTCTCACGTGCACCAGTGATTAAAATAGTACTCCTCCTGTGGAGAGGGGACAATTAAAATAGTCACCTTTAATTAAAGTTCACATTCACAGAGAAAACGTTTCATAATCTCAGATGGTTCTAAAGCCTGGTGAAACAGCCGGATCGGTCATTCTACACCAGAGCTACATTAAGCTATGGACAGCCAGTATGAGACCTAGTAGCCACATTCTGGATACACTGCTACACTCAGTTTGAAAGTTTGATAACTAGGTTAAGGTTGGCTGATTTAAATGGCATGGGCCTATATAATTTAATCATCATAAAAGGCAATGCATGCTGCATTTCCTTAGAAAACATGCATTCCATGCAGACAGTGTGTTGGC
Organism: Parotocinclus maculicauda; assembly: GCA_034780255.1. NCBI lineage: Eukaryota > Metazoa > Chordata > Actinopteri > Siluriformes > Loricariidae > Parotocinclus > Parotocinclus maculicauda. The sequence goes on from JAUZSU010000828.1 coordinate 39,509, forward strand.
TTTCCAGAAATTTCCTAATAGATTGCATCATTCAAATTACCAACATGTTGTTCTGACCTTTATTCTCATAAACTAGTTAAATTTCATGAAGACAGGTAATTTGTCAAATCTCGACTGAATCATGTGTGCCAAGCCATATCACAAGCAGTGTCTTGTGTGTGCAACTTGTGAGAAATCCGTGCCCTCTGCTTCTGTGAAGTACCACCCGCTGACCTTCAGAGAGCAGCCCCTTACCACTCCTACAACCCAAGACAAATCACTCAATCAGTCAGAGAAGGAGAAAAAGCCATGTATGTGAGTGGCAGGGACAAGAGGCGTGAAAGCCTCTCAATGTCACCCAGTGCGTTTTGTTAGGTGCCTGCATGAGAAGGCAAAAGAGTTGATGAAATGATTACATAGCGGAGGAGGGAAGGATGGAAAGAGTCTTGGAGAGGGATTCTGGTGTGATGCTGTCTGCAGATATCGGCCCTCTTAAACAGTTTTACAAAGATATGGAGTGACTTCATACACCATAACAAGGATAGTACAAGGGTACAAGATAAATAAAATGAGAAAGTAGACAGAAAGTAAGACTGGCAGAAAACACAGCATTAAAAGCATGTCTAAGCAAATTGAGCTATGAAAATAATGTTCGTACAACAGAAGACAATGCTGATGCGCTAGTTATACAAATTTATGCACAGATTCAAGAAAACACATCTATACTTGCTTAAGCAAATACACATTCCCCAGTCACGTTCTACATGCACTTTCATGCAAGTCTGTTGTTTTTCCCTTTGAGGCATTACGTGGAATGATCTACATCCAGTAAAACACTTTCTGGCATAGCTACATGAGATTCAGTCTACAAAATTCATTACGCTGCATATAATCAACTTTGAAGAACTCCAAATGGAAGAAACATACAATGCTGACAAAACTAGAAGATTGGTAATTGGTAAACAGTATAGTCAGTTTGCTAGAAATAAAGTCACAGAGCAATTACCACCTACACACTATACACTTAAGAGTGATAATAAATCTGAAAGGATTATTATCTGAAGAGTTATCGCAACAAACAGTATTATTGTGGTGCATATTCAGTTAAAAAGCATCGCGCGTGACTGTTACAGGAGACTTAAAAACGCAGTGTGTAGTTTATCAGATCATTATCAAACATATTCGTTATTGATAACCGACAATCATTATTTCGTGGCTTGTTCTATGTGGGGCATGAATATATACACTGACCAGTCACTTTAATAAGTACACCACTTTGTTTCTACACTCACTTTCAATATAATCAGTTCCACTTACCATATGAAAGCACTTTATAGTTCTACAATTACAGACCGTAGTCCATCTGTTTCTCTACATACTTTGTTAGTTCCCTTTACTCTGTTCTCTAATGATCAGGACCACCACAGATTCGGTATTATTTAAGTGGTGGATTAGTCTCAGCACTGCAGTGGCACTGAATTGATCATGGTGTGCTAGAGTGTGTTGTACTGGTATGTGTGGATCAGACACAGCACTGCTACTGGAGTTTTCAAACACCTCAGCATCACTGCCTGACTGAAAATAGTCCACCAACTAATGCGGTTTGGCTACCACCATCCCTGCCCTGCACCAGCCCTGATGAAGGACTAGAGGATGACTAACACAAACCATGCAACTTCTTGAGCCCTCTGACTTTACATCTACAAAGTGGAACAAGATTTATCTAATAGACACCTTCGCTGTTTATGAAAAGTAACCTTTTCTGGCTTTCACAGGGAAGATGTTAGACATACAACAGTTATCTGTAAAATGCACAAATGGCAGCAGTAACTCAACTGTTTTACACCATATAAAATGTCATCAAATGCAAAACAAAGAAGGAAGAATGCATTCACGATTACTTTATTTATTGGTTCTGATCTCACTCATTCAGTATGCAAGTTTACAACTGGTCCAGCAGAAACCACTAACAAAATGACTACAAAAATACTACAAAAATCAGCACACTGATGTGACTGTATGTATTAAATAATGAAATCAAGCATTTGTGAAGATTTCAAACTATTATGATGTTTAATATTTATATGCATATATATTTATATGCTAAAAAGATCGCAATATTTAAAGTGCTGCCATTTAGCCCCATTGCCACCTGAGATAGCCAATATCAGAATTACCTTTAATGACAGAATTGTTGTGTTGAAATCATCTTAACATTTCTGCAGTTACTACAACAGGGAACTTGGCTCATACTTTCTTTTATATAACACAGGTACTATAAATTAGGGACGTCCACCACTGGTTTGACGCCTTAAAATATTTACTTCTGCCAAGCGGCTCTCTTGTAAATAATATAACAAACACCTGGATTGATCTACTGCCTGGTATACAAGATGGTGTAGCCGTCTATTGTGACGTGCATTAATTTATTTACTCTGGAACTACATGACAAGGTCCTTCATTATAGATTCCATGTAATTTCCTTAATATCTGATGCTTCCCCACATTTATCACTCATCTGCCAGGCACATTTAGATGACAAATGTCTGGTCTGTGGATATGTGGATCTCATATAATGAGTTTCTTTCATTTGCATATATCCCTTTATTTTCTAACAAGCTTTCCAAATGGTCTTAAGTTATGTGTAGTTCTGTTTGTATAGTGTATAATTACAAGCAATATTTTCAGTACCATTTATTTTTTCTTACCATGTACTAGGATGGCTGTTTAAAGGCAATGGTTAAATAAAGCACAAAAAACTACATTAAAGAAAATTTTTAAATGGCACTATCATTTACATAATATTAGTACTTACTTAAATAAATATCATCGATTTTCAGCCCAAATCGTCCCCAAAATTCTAGTAAATTATGTACAATATTTGAGATCACGTCAAGCGAAAGATTTCTGAAGCCACAGACATCAGAACTATGAACTGCATGCATATTGGAATTCATGCATGACACACTTCATCATATCCCTCAATAATTACCATCTCTATCTCTCTCCCTCCATCGCTCTCTCTCTCTCTGTATAGTCTGGTTTTCTCATCCTAAATGCAAATTGGCTATAAGGACCCTACCGTTCAATACGCCAGACATAAGGCATGGATAAGAGGACCATGTGTGTGCGCATCAGGGAGTTTAATCTTTCCTGCTTCTTAAGTTTCTTGAGACTATGCAATTTTCCCTTAGCTTTCATCTCCATGCTCGTTTAAGTCAGATCATTTCCAAAGCAAGTTCAGACACACACACAAAGAGCAGTTCATCTGATCAGAGAGCTTTGGGGCCCTGCATTCTGATCAGACACAGTAGTCTCACAATTCACATCTGATTGGCACATGTCATCTGAAGACACTACTCCAACTACCAGTGTGTAGAACCTGTCTGAAATCAACTGGGTGAGCAAACAACAAAGTGTATTCACCTTTTGAAACATATTTCATGTCATAAATTCATATCTTCAGTCTGAAGCTACAAAGCAGTATGGGTTTTGAAGTATGGGTTTCAAAAATGAAATTGTGTGTTTACATAAAACTTCCATAAAACTATGAAGTCACATGACAATAAGAAAGTGTTTCTTGTTTCTTCCTTATTTAAACCTACATAAACACCCTAAGTGGTCAAATACCTAAATGGTATTTAGTTTTTGTTTTAAAATCTATTTTGTTACTTAGTTTATTACCAACTTAAGTATTAATATTGATTTAAATTGTATTACTTACTTAATTTTACTATTACTATAATATACTTTTAAGTATTTACTTAATTAACATCTAGGCCACCCAGGAGGATGGGTCCCTTTTTGAGTCTTGGTCCTCCCAAGGTTTCTTCCTTCTATTTTCAGAGAGTTTTTCCTCTTCACTGTCGCCCTAGGCTCGCTCAACTTGGGATTGGCCTTTTAAGATATAATATTGTAAAGCTGCTTTGAGATAATGCTCCATTGTAAAAAGCGCTATATAAATAAATTTTGATTGATGACCTTTACTGCAAGGTTGGGCACAAGTAGGAATGGGTCCAGGTTTCGAAACCCAACTCTACCACACTGCCACTGTTGGGTATCCTTACGGGGCCCGGAGCAGCACACTTAACCCACAATTGCTTGGATTGTAAGGCTGTATCAAATCCAGTCACTCTTTATAAGGGTGTCTGCTAAATGGCATAAATATAAATGTATATAGTAAATATAGTAAATGTATAGCAATCGAGGCTACACTTTCCAAAATAACATTACCTGCTTGGTTTCTGCTGTGACATTCAAATGGTCGGGTCAGATTTTGGTGTAAACAACATGAAATCATAGATCCATCTTGCTTTGTACGGTATAGGTTGCTGGTTTTGGTGTAATGGTGAGAGGTTATTTTCAAGTAGAAATGGGGCCCCCCTAATACAACTGAGCATTGTTTAAATGCTACAGCCTACCTGAGTATTGTTGCTGGCCATGTATATCCCTTTACCACAGTGACTACAGTGTACTCACATCTACACAATACGTTAACTGTTTATCAACTTTCTGCCCTGCTGTCCATAATAAGTCTACAAGAAACTGGTTTGCCATCTTCGATTGAGAACTTGGCTGGTTTTCATAAAACCTTAATCTTAAGTCCAGACACCTTGAAAATGCTCTGGTTTGTCCAAAGTGAGCCAGGCTTTAGTGTCTCACAGCAGAAGCCGTCTTGGCACACACATAGCCAAAATTTTGTGGCAAGCCCTTTCAGAGGAAATAAAGCTACTGTACGAATAAATAAAATGTATACTATATATACTGCTTACTAAAATTAGGGGATATTTTTAATGAATTCTCCCCCATTTTTGTGAGCAGTATATATTGTATATACAGGGTGAGTCAAAAGTTTTGTTGCATTGAGGGTTTTTCGCAAAGGCTGCCAAAATCATTTTCAGGTTTCGTTATCTGTAGCGGTCTTCGGAGGACCACTATAAGGCTTGTCGTCCACAGTCCCGGTTTTTTGAATTTGACTACGAGGGATGCAACAGTACTGTGTGAAATGGTGTTTTTTATGAGTGTTGGTTGTTGAACTCTGTGGCTATGAAACAACATCTGACATCAGAATCTGTAATTATGTGGTAATAACTTTTGAACCACAAGAGAGATTGCAAATCTGATTGCGGAAATCGATTTCTGAGACAGTTCTAGTCTCCAGAATGGGGACGACCTTCCCATTGGGAAAAGATCATCCAATACAGTCCAATAAGGTGTCTTTTAAGATAGAGGCCATTTTCTGGACATAGGTTAAGGGACTTTCTTTTAGGCTATTACTTGTTGAGGTATTCATATATGTAAATCTCCCTTGTGTTTCTGAAATAAAAGGGTGTCCTGTGTACTGTGTCCTGAATATTGTGTTCTGTTACTCACCTGTATGGTATATGTATACATTACGTATACATTACATATACACACACACACACACACACACACACACATACACACATACACACACACAAACCTAACAAAACATTTCTTGTCCATGCATTTTATTTTGCATATACACTGCTCACATAAATAAGAGAATATTTTTTTACTGTGATTCCTGTGAGCAATATATTTTTAAAATAAATGGCATAATAGGACAGATGTGGGCAGCAAGGACTTTACAAAGGTGCTTTACAAAGAGTGTTCATTCACTGCACTTACCATCTTTCTGCTTACTCACTGTTGGGGTCTGGGTCTCCTTGTTGTAAGACACTAGCTCTTTGGGTGGGAAGTCCACATGAGTCACCTTGGCCATGCCCAATTTTACCAGGCCTCGTCTGCGAGATGGAAACAATCGCACAAGCACAGACACAAATAAACAAACAAATCCAAACAAACATCAGAAAACTGTCCATCAAAAAATTACAAGAACACAGCACTAAAGCCAAACATTCACACAACCATCACAAAAATGGTACTACTGTCCAACGACTTATTTTGTTTTATCAGTAACACATGGCTAAACTGAAAAAACACATGCACTCCAAACTGACTTAGTGCCTCAAACAAACAAAACTACGATTAACTACAACAGCATTGCACTTAACACAAGACAGAGAGAGATAATACCCTTTTTGTTATGTATACAGGTATGTGAAACAGACAGTGTTATAGAAAGGTAAAAAGAGAAAGGAGGATGCAGAAAGTAAGTGCGGTACCCCAGCTCGGAGTGAAGAAGAACCGTAGAAGGATCAGAGTCCCAGTGCAGGGTCCTGTTAGTGTCACAGCAATGAGCCAGTGTTATTAAGAGAAAGAGTATTTAAAGAGGTTAATCTGAAAATTAGCATGGTTTGAACACTTCCAGTTAATACAGCTATAGTAAACAGAAAACAAACATTGTTACATCAAATTAATGCAGCATTCTTGTCACATTACCCATAATTCTCATGTATCATGTATTATATGTATTTTACTACAAACAGCAGAAAGAATTTCCTTGGCTCAAAAACAGTCATTGTACGCATCATGCCTGTTATCGAGGTGTGCGTTACCAGTCCAGCCATGTCACAACTGAATAGGAACTCTACCTAAAAATGTGTGTGGCTGTGTGAGTCCCAGGAGAGAGTACGTGGGCCCTTGGAGATGTGTGAGTGTGTATATGTAGTTAGAAAAACGACCTCCATGTGTGTAGGAAGAGGTAGTGCAGCAAAGGGAAGTGAGTGGATATGGCCAGCCTCGGGCAGGAAAGACCCCCTGGGTGTGTGTGTGTGTGTGTGTGTGTGTGTGTGTAAGGGGGTTTGAGTTTCCACCAAAGACCAAACCTCTAATCAGGGGTTAAAGAGTCCCTCAGGCAGCTCATAATCAATCAGCTTTCTGATGGTTCTATTTCTACTTTGACTAAAAATGGCACTTCTATTCCTGATCCTTTTACGTTAAGACATAATTGATTTGTGCTATCGTGTTACCAAAGGAACAAATGGTTTATCTGGAACACCATATTATTTCCTTTGATTCAAACACCATAAACAGAAGTAAATGTCTCATAGATTAGGAATCATCTTATTAAAACCGATAGCTGGTATAAACCAAAATCTTTTCAGCCACATTCAACAATGCACCTTTTAATATCCCCCTAATCAATGTCATTGCTCAGTGTGAGCACGTTACACAGTGTAAGATGCCTCCATAAAACTCGTTTTATGCATGTAGCATAAAAAGCCGAAAATCAGCATGTTGCGTAATCAAAATACTTATTATAAGGTATATAAAACGGCTGTGTGTCAGCGCACCCAAAACGAGTCCAAAAAGTGCACAAAGTAAGTACAACCATGAAGTCCGCTGTGCTGTGTAAGCACGTTTAAAGTAACGTGATGACGTAAACATGCTCTGGAGTAGAACTTCTAAAGCGCAAGTCTCTCAACAGCTACTTTATTAGTCGATACACCTGTTTAACTGCTCATTAAATATATAGTCTGCCAATCACATGGCAGCAATTCAAAGCATTTCGTCTTGTAATCATGGCCAAGACGTTTTGCTGAAGTTCTCTGGGGTTAAATGTGTTGCAAAAGTTCAGAGAAAAATGATCAAACTGGTTTAATCTGATAGAAAGGTAACAGTCACTCAAACAGGCACTCGTTACAAAAAATATATGCTGAAAGCACAAAACATCAATCCTTGAAGCAGGTGGGCTACAGCAGCAAAAGACCACACCGGGTGCCACTCCTGTCATCTACGAAAAGGCAAGCGAGGCTACAATTTACACAGGCTCACCAAAGTTGGACAACAGAAAAAACGGAAAAATATTCTCTGGTCTGATGAGTCTTGATTTCTGCTCTGGCATTTAGATGGTTGTGTCAGAAATTGACATAAAATAAAACTATGCATCCTGCCTTGTATCAACGGTTCCAGTGTGGATGATATTTTCTTGGCACACTTTGAGCCCCTTAATACCAGCTGAGCATCGTTTAAACACCACAGCCTGCCTAAATATTGCTAACCCTGTCCATCCCTTTATGGCCGCAGTTTATTCATTTCCTGAAATCCAGCAGGATAACGCGTCATGCCACAAAGCTTAAATCATTTAAAAAACATGACAATGAATTCAGTGTATTTAAATGGTTTCCACAGTGATCAGATTTTAATCCAGTAGAGCAACTTTGGGATGTGGTGGAATGGTGCTGACAAATAATAATAATAAGTTTAATTTATATAGCGCATTTTAAACCCAAGGAAGCTTTATAACAAGTATAACAAAATAAACACAATATACACAAAATAAGATACACACAGTTTAAGATAAAATTTGAATTTATGAAGTTCTGAAGGCAAAAAAAGGGGGTCCACCCTAGGACTAGCAAGGTGTACCCAATAAAGTGGCCATTGGGTGAGTATTTCTGCACAGATTAGTATTTAGTTAATATTGCCAAAAACATCACATTCAAATAACTGCAACCATGACATACATTTTGGTGACATTACTAATCCTTACTGTACAGAGATCAAACAAATCCAGACAGACAAAAATATATTATTTGCCCAAAAGGGGGTTTTCTGTGTCGTTCAATTTATGTCTGCACTATACTCAAAACGCAGTAATAGCACAGAAGTGCAAGAAGAAATGTGGTACCTGTTCAAACTTGCACACAAAAACCACACACACAAAGCCTTTAAACAACATAAACATTTTGCCTTTGCTGCACAGACAGACTGTCTGTCGCTCATACAATCCCACAATCATGAATGTCTCCATGTTACAATTACAGAAGAGAGAGAAAGCAAAAGAGCGTGCTGGTGGTGGTCATACCTGGATCCTGTGGCGCCATCGCCCGAGTCCTGGCTACCTGCCTCACTTGGGGTGCTTACAGATTTACCAGTGGGAGACATTGGTGCAGGAACTGAGCGAGAATAAAAACAGTTAATGCACATACAACATACCTTCTTTATACCATCACATCTAATATTTTATCAAAAAGAAAAAAAAAACTATTGAACAAGTTGTTTAAATAAACTGCATCACCCAAATCTTACAACCAAGTACAGAATTCATATCCTCTTTCTGACCTCAATGGGGTTAGCCACAAATCTTACACTGCAGTTTACCAGGCATACAATTAAATAGACTGCACAAAAATTAGGGCATACTATAAAATAATTTTTGAGAGCAGTGCATATATCAATGCACTCCTTTATATGCACTGTGTATATATTAATAAACTTCTAACCATTATTAACTCTCGTGTGGTGTCTCTAGTGGTTCAAATCATTCTTGGTGTCCCTGGTTAAATTAATCATGACCCCTTAAAACTGTTCATAAAGTATTACATAGACATTTGTGAGAATTAATTGTAGTATTACATCTTTAACTCGTTTCCACTTACCTAGCCTAATATTTGTACTTTCTTTTAATCCCATTCATATTTTGTACCTGGACAGATCTTATAGGAGCGCCTACAAATATTTTTAATTGAACACTTTCAATTAACCCAGATATTACAAATGCGTGTTTTTGTATGTTAGCGGCAACGTGTGTAAAAAAGCATTCCATAGAATAAGTGACCTTTTAGGCAAAGTATGAAATGTCTGTCTTTTAATAACCTGTATACTTTTCATATGCACTGTATAAATACACAGACCTTATACAGATAAACAATTACAAACTAAGTCAAATAATACCCATTTTATACTTCGGTATTCTATAGTTTTCCTTGCCATTCCTAATTTTTCACATTGTCAGTATCATATACAATGTCAAGACAAAATCAAGGAGCCCTAAAGCAGTCAGATAATAAAAACCATAATTTTGATGGTGAAAAACGGCAATTTGGAAAAAACTGACCTCAACACAAAAGGGTTAATAAATTTCTAGCAAAATATTAATTAAATCATGTTCCTCAGGGCCTA
>JAUZSU010000828.1:49418-63761 GCA_034780255.1 Parotocinclus maculicauda
GGTTCTTTAAAACACAGCGCACAAGTCAGGAACACACACACACACACACACACACACATACACACACACACATATATATATACACACACACACTAAGGGGCACTATGGAAACACCAATAATAACCTAACACACGTATTTGGAATGTGGGAAGAAACCACAGTACCCAGACAAAAACCCACACAAACTCAGGAAGAACACAGATGGAAGCTTAGGCCAGGATCAAACCAGGGATCTTGCAGCTGTGTAGTGACAGTGCTAACCACTGCAACACCATGGAGCGTATAGTGATGTTACTGACAGAAATACAATTTCTGATCAGATTTAGTCCTAATAAATAAAGTTATTTATAAGTCCTAATAAAGTTGAAAAGCTGGAAAATCACTCTACACTTATTTTTATCTTGTTTGATTTTTGTTTTCTGCATTAGTGTATCTGTGGAAATTGACATAGTTATTTAATAGCATGATTACTGAAATATTGAAAACATATTCCACAAAATTTTCTTTAAAGAAAAATTCAGACAAAAATTCTGAATGTGTGTTTTTGCACCAGACCAACTGGTGCATTAAATCAGTCCACCTGAATTCACAAACTTCACTTGTTTTTATTTTGCTATCAGTCCAACCCAAATGCACATCACTAAATTCAACATTCAAGATTTGTAATTGTTCTTTTATGTGCCAGTTAGGTGTCTGTCTGGCCCTATAGAGGGGTTAATGGTTCCATTATTCAGGGGCAAAGCATGTTCACTGCCCTCACAGCTTGGGGTATGAAGCTATTTAACCTGATGGCTCTGGTATGGATACTTTTGTATCTCTTTCCTGATGGCAGGGTAGAAAACAGGCTGGGGTGGGTGTGGCGTGGGTCTAAGATGTTTTTGGAGGCTCTGTGTGTCCAGTGCTGGTTGAAGATCTCCAGCAGTGACGGAAGAGGGTCACCAATTAGCTTTCATGCTGTTCTCACTATCTTGCTCAACTGTTTCTTTATATATGTTTTGCAGTGCCCAAACCATACAGTGTACAGCTGATCAGAACACTTTCAGTGGTGATTTTGTAAAAGATGAAAAAAAAACCTGAATGGACAAACTGACCTGCTTGAGCCTCTGTAAGGAAAGGAGCCACCTGTGGACCTTTTTTACAATTGCCATGATGTTTATGGTCATGGACATATAATCCAGCAGGTGCACTTCAAAGAGCGTGATTACATTGCCCCTTGCCACGGCCATAACATCTATGGTCAGCAAACTGGCGTTCGGTGCAGGCCTTCCTGAGGTCAATGACCTTAATATTCTCAACCATGCCAAAGTTTAGGTAGAGTTTATGTTTATCAGCCGCTTTGTTTCTGTCATGACCTACTGACATAATCCACAGAACTGTGGCATGATCAGCAACCTTTGTAATGTGGTTGTTGGTGATGTGTGCTGATCCTACCAGTGCATTGGCGGGTTGCAGAGTGAACAACACAAGGGACACAGCACACAATCACACTGTGAAACTGTGAACCATTGAGATGGCATATGGCTATCGACTCTCTGTCTCTACTGTAAATCTTTTTCACTACAGCTTTTAAGAAGTGTGAAGATTTAATGATTTAGCTTTAATTGCAGTTTTTTTTATTTCCACACTTTAGAGGAGCAGAATAGTTTTCAAGCCATGTTTCTTACTCTTTTCACCATAATTGCCCTCGCTGCTCTTACTGCTGTTTCACTCCTGACATGCATGTTTACCACTAGCATAATCTTCAAAAAGCGTGTTAACATAAGGAGCTCAGCTTTCATAACCCATAAAGCCTGATCCTGTTTACTAGAGAGGAAGAGAGGCAGCGAAGAGTGAGAGCTCTGATCATATCTCTGACAGCTTGCCTGCATTTGACTGTTTACGTGTCTTACCAGGGAAAAGGTTTCATAAGTATTGATATAGGGGCTTAGGAGAAAGGTGTGGATATGTGGATACGAGAAAAGCTCAGGTGGTTTACATGCAGTGATGCTGAGCTGATCAGCTCTATATTCCCAGCAGTAAACCACAACAAAGTTTAGATGACAACCAGACACTTAGAACGAATGTGTACACAGGAGCACTGAATTCCTTCTGCAGATGCCTGACCAAAGATGTAGGATCTGTGCTTCTACTTCATTCCTAATGAAACAATGTTCTCAGACATGCAACACATACACACAGTGCTTCACACACTGCAGTACCCAATAGGGGCTAAACTGGACAGAGATCACATTTTAAGGATGTAAACAAAGCTTGTTTGCATCACAGATATATATGTGATGCTAGGACACAGTGGCAAATATTCCTGCAGCAATAGAAAGCAAGAAATTAGCAAGACATCTACATCTACATCAACTGTTGTGACCTTAACAGCCATATCACTCAAGATATAATAGAATATAAAAAATAAAATATATTGAAACCAGTATTATAACCAAAAGTGAACATTGTTAGGCCTCCTGTTTGGGAAATAATTAATCGCTTGGGAGCTTAACTAAAGCTAGATTCCAAACTAATCCCTTGGTTACACCTCTCTGCTGCTATTCTGACACTTTTATCCAGTCATGTCCAATTCAAACAGATGCAAGTAATGCTGCCTGCAGAGAGATTTCCATCTCAATAATTTTTGAAGGGAGTGCACATACTGTATATCCATCACAGATCTATATGCTCCATAATCAAGCACAACTGTTACAGCAAAAAGACCCAATCTGCTAAATTATTGTTCTTTCTATTATCTCCAACAGCAATTAATTTAAGCTCTCCTAATGGATCCTATAAAAATAAACTTTGTTTGCTTAGCAGTTATTGTACATTCATGATTTTTGCCTAGGTAAGTGCTTGCATGCACAGCTGAACAGAAATCTAAGAGTTTAAGGTGCTCGATGCCCATCAAACACAGGAAAACTGGTTCTGGGTCTCTGGTCTTGACCGAAAGCACTTCTAATTTGCTGAGGTTAGTGAGGGGTTTGATGTGTTTGTGTGTGTGTGAGTGAGAATGAGACTTGTAGAGAGTGATTATTTGTGCCTGTGTGTATCTCCAGGGGCAACAACAGTAGGATGAGAGGCAGGAAGAGAGCTGAGCTCCCAACATCTGGCTCAGTAAGCTCCCGGACTCTTTGACTCTCGCTGTCTCACACACACACACACACACTCACACCACAATGCTGCACTCTGATCTATACCGATCAAAGCCTGCCCTGCCACCACGTACACATGTTAGCTTATGCAGACACATACACACACTTCCCCAAAAGCCCAAAGCAGCAATTCTGAGTGCATCATTTGCTTGGGCTGGGAAAATGTATGCTAGATATTTGTCTGTGTTTTGAGAGCTCTTAAGCAAGGGCAAAGCCCAGGGCTCTTGTCTGTGTACACACGTGCTTTACGTGTGTGTGTGTATTTAAACTGGCTTTGGACTACCTCAGTGTGTTCTCCAGTCAGCTCTTTACTTCTCCAAGGCCTTACATTCTAAAATATCTGTCAGACTTTAATAGTATTGGCTCACTGGGCTACATAATGTGTTATATTTTTTAAGGTGTCCAGGATGTACAGTATTTTCCAGGCTGCCCATGCTGGGATATCTCAATCTGCATAACCCTATTATTCTGTAGTTTTTATCAGTCTTTATTAACAGCCCAAGAAGCAGAAGCCAGTATGACTCATTCTGAAGCCATTAACACACTGAATTACCTTAGTGTATTAGTATGTAAGACTTGTATACAATTTTAACTTTATACGTGCTAGATGTACCAGTTTGGTAAGTGTCTAATAGAAACCTACATTTGTGTCTGTATTTACCTCTGTATTTTTAAGTATATTTTCAATTTGAATTTGAAAACATTTAAACCAATTTAAATAAGCCTTTTAAAAATCATAGAAGCATTCTGCATTTTTTAAAGGTCCTGCGTTCAATCCCAGATAGAGCAGTCTTTAGCCTGGTACTCTGGTTTCCTCCCACAATTGAAAGACATGCAATTTTTAAGACCAGATTTTGAACAGATGGACGTTAAGTTAAACATACATGTAAAGTAACTAATAGATTCAGTTATCATCTTTAACCAGCTTTAATCCATTAATGGCAAACTCTGAAAGAAGATTATAATAAAACTATAAACTACTAGGATTAGCTCTCTGTAGTTCAAAAGTACTTTACTTTATATACATATACTTTACTATAATATAGTACTTTATACTTAGTACGTGTGTCTCTCTCTCTCTCTCTCTCTCTCTCTCTCTCTCTCTCTCTCTCACGCGCACACACGCGCACACACGCGCACACACGCGCACACACACGCACACACACGCACACACACGCACACACACGCACCTAGCCTCATAAAATAGTGCAGCCATATCATACACAGTTGAATCGATTTATCAATTCAAATCTTTTTACCCCTTATCTTGGAGATAATGGTGACTCTATGTCCGTAAAATGCTTTCTAAGTTCAAAATAAATATATGCTTAGTAATAGTCCATCACTGATGAATGGACATAAAGATGGACTAACATTTACTTGTAGAGAATTCAGCAGATGCCCTTAGGAACAGTTCATTGACATCATTGTGACATCTAAAAGAGTAGAATATTGCAAATGGAATGCATATGTAGTACTCGTTTGTGCTCATTAGGAATTGACCTTTTAGAGACTATGCTAAGAAAACAGCATAAAAAGGAAAGAAAGACAGACAGCATGTCAAACAAGTGTGTGAAAAAGAGACAGAGATGAGTGGGGTCACCTGCTCTGCCTCTCACAGCATTAGCTGCTATCTAAGTCAGGCGCACCGTGGTGAGCTGACAGTAATCCCGCGCCCACTGCAGTGCCGTAGCTGTGCTGCATTATCATAGATAATCCCATAATCCCTAGCACATTGCTAATCTCAATCCCACCCCCTCTCTTCCCTCACACACTAATCACTCTAATGATGGACCCCCGTCTCCCCTGGCAACCGTCGCTAGACATCAGTCCCCCCCAAACAGAGCCACCGCACACATACTTATGCATGCCTCCCAGGAAGCTCTCATTAATGGGATTCATAGCCCAGGGCCAAACAAAAACCAAACATATGTTCAGCAAATCAAAGTATGCTGTGTGTGTGTGTGTGTGTGTGTGTGTGTGTGTGTGTGTGTGTGTGTGTGTGACCATAGCTATGCGAGTCTGATTATGCCACAGCACTGCTGGTTGGGTGAACGCTCTGGCATGCCAGATTTATATCTATAAGGCTGTTTTAAAGAGACAGAGCTGGTACTTATATACCGAGTCCATTATTAAGTTTAGTCTTAGAGTAAAATGACATGCCCTGTTTTCAGAGCTCCAGCAGCAAGTCACCATTTTGCTATTCCAAACACTGCCACTGTGCGACCAACTGTGCTTGGTGGGTCAATCATATTTGGGCACAGTACAGATGATCTATTGTGAGTCCACTCTTAGATACTTCACATATGGATCTAATATCTAATATCTAATATCTAATATTTAGTCCATAGATAGAAACTTCACAGTAAGGAGATGTTCATCTTTCAAACTATTAGGTTAAATTAGGTGGGCTAATGCTAACTGCAAGCACTGTCTATGCTTATTATTGATAGGATATAGGAGAAGACAGGACAGAAAACAGACAGATAGACAGTCAACTATGGAGGCTTTAAGAATTTGATAACCCACAGAGTGTTACTGTTACTCTTACTGTTGAGTTTGCTATTTACAATAGTACAAAAACATTAATCTGCCCATTCAGAGTTCTAATTCCAAATATTTTTCCATTAATTTGAAGACAAATTTGTTACGCGATGTGGTGGTGTTGGTGGTAGGACCCAAGGATGCGGGATAGACGGAATCCAACGACATATAATAATAATGGTGAAATAATATAGAAAAACCAAAAGGGGATTAAGAGCGGAGCGAAAGGCTCCTGAACATAAAAAAACCAAAAGGATGAAATGGCGCACCGCTGTGTTGCATCCCGACTGGGACCAATGCGTGAACTGATTGCGAGGGGGCGTCAAAGTGCAAATTGGGCAGGCGTGCAGAGAGCACGATGCGTTCAGAGAGCACGATTTGGGACGTCTCTCAAGTGGCAAGGCATGGAGGTAGTCCGAACGCCAGAGGGCAAGCGTGAGCTCGGACGCGCATAAAGCGCGGCGGCGAGAATGAATCACGGAAGGCGCTGAAGCTTTAAAAGGCGAGCATTTGAACTTGGGCGCGCAAGGAGCGCGAATGCCAACAGATCGCGAAAGGTGCCGAAGCGGCAGGTGGCGAGCGTGAGCTCGGGCGCAAGTGTGGCGCGAGTAAGCCGAGCCAGGCTTGTTGAGTGCCAGCTGCGGAAAAGCATGAGCTCAGGCGTGCGAGGAGCGCACGAGTATGGGACGGGAGACCCTCAAAATGCCCCTTATACACTAAATATCTCGGGGGTTTCCCCCGTATGCGTAAGTTGGCACTAAAAGCCCCAGGACGTAACCCACTATCTCCAAAGGTGCGCATAAGGGCGCGAGCATGCCGGTGGTCGGGCGCGCGTACCGAATGAAGACGACCTGGCACTGAACGGCGCTAAAACCCACACCTAAATAGCAGGAGAAATTCGGAATTAGGTCGTAAATTGGACACTGGATATAAACCGCCTCACCGATAGCTCTCTAATGGCGAACGACGAGGACGGCAGAACGCTCCGGGGCAAAAGGTAGAAACCCTAAATCTAACGTGTAATTTGTATAACTGGCTACTTGGTATTTGCATTTAGTTCATGTGGGCTACAGAATAATTACAAAGTTATTACTGAAAATGGTTATACTATGGTAAAACTAAAACTATTGTAATTTAAGTCTGTTGGGTGCATAGGTTTGAATACAGCAACTTTCTATACATACAATAATATTGAAATAATTGATAATAATAATATACAAATTATAATTAAAATATACATATTATAAGTGTAATCTCCTTTTAATACCATTTTAATATTAACTAGAGTCCTAGGGTAATTAGATCATCAGTCATTGGTTGCATACTCATACATAAGGAGTACTAGTTAAAAAAGACAACTGATAGTTAGACAAGATGAGTAAGTCCTTTCATTACTATATGTATAATATTTTGATATATTAAAACACTGTAATAGATGGAGTACTAATTCCAGGACCTTTTCCCTTCTTTCCCACTTGCCGGATCACTCTAGTGTTCCCTTACCTCATGTTTAACAGATTAAGCACTGATATGTGGTATATAGAATGTAGGGAATAGAAAGTACTTCAGATATGGTCTACAACTTAGAATTTAATTATATAGATGTTAACACATTAACAACGCAACCAAATAAGAATGTAGCTAAATACTGCTAAAATAAGTGCTTAAAATAAAGATCTTCATTAAAGGCAATCATTTTGCCAATTTAATGACGTGGCACTAAACCAGAATTCACATACTCAAAATAGTTTGATTAAGGGAAAGTGTGTATTACTCTAGAGAATTCTTTACAACAAAGCATGAAAAAATCAATTCTTCAGATGTTTTAAGTTTGCATTTATAAAAATCAAGCAAACTTTATAACATGAGCAGGGCAATTTAACAGCAGACTACTGCAGCAGTCAACAGTCTGGGCTGATTATAAAGAGAAATGAAAAATGCAAATAAATACATTCAGAGTGATTTATCCGGGGTGCAAGCCATTTTTGATTTGAAGTTATATGTAGTATTACAGCTGATACATGGGTGCAGCTGTTCAAGGGAAAACACTAAAGATATGACACTTTGTTACAATGTAAGGTAGTCGGTCTACAGCTTGTATAACTGTACATTTGCTGTGTTCTTAAAATAACCCAACACACAGCAATGAATGTCTAAACATTTAAGTAAAAATGACCAAATTGTCCATTTTCCCTATCATGTTACTCTTTAGTATTACAAGGTGTCAGGTGTGAATGGGGAGCATGCAATAAATTTGGTGTTATCGCTCTTAAACTCTTTCATACTGGTCACTGGAGGTTCAAAATGGCACTTTATGGCAAATAACTCACAGAGGGTCTGAGAATTGTTGCACATATAAAGATGGCCTATAATGGCTATAATAATATAATACTAATGGCCTAGATGGCTATAAAAAAATTGCTAACATGCTGAAGGTGAGCTGTAGCACGGTGAGCATACAGGAGTTTAACACTGAGGACATGGATTACTGGAACCATGTCCTGCGGTCTGATGAGACCAAGAAAAAAATTTGGTTCAGATGGTGTCAAGCATGTGTGGCAGCAACCAGGTGAGGAGTACAAAAACAGGTGTGTCTTGCCTACAGTCAAGCATGGTGGTGGGAATGTTATGGTTTGGGGTTGCATGAGTGCTGCTGGCTGTGGGGAGCTACAACTCAATGAGGAAACCATGAATTCCAACATGTATTGTGACATACTGAAGCAGAGCATGATCTATTCCCTTCTGAAACTAGACCACATGGCAGTATTCCAACATGATAACTATCCCAAACACACCTCTACACCACACTGCCTTGCTAAAGAAGGTAGGGTAAAGAGGGTCAAGGTCAAGCATGTCTCCAGACCTAAACCCTATTGAGCATCCACTAGCTCTGTGATGTTGTCAGAGTGGTAGAGGATTCCATGGGCAAACTGTAAAGTCCATTAAAATAATAGGGATCATAACAAAATATTGACACTTTGGGCACAATTTGGTCATTTTCACTTAGGGGTGTACTCACTTTTGTTGCCAGTGGTTTAGACATTAATGGCTGTGTGTTGAGTTACTTTGAGGGCAAAGCAAATTTACACGGTTATACAATCTGTATAGTGACTTTACATTGTATCAAAGTGCCATATCTTCAGCGTGTGTCCTGAAAGTATATAATAAAAAATATTTACAAAAACGTGAGGGTTCAAACTGACTTTTGTGAGATACTGTATATCACATGTTCCACCTCCACCTTGGTCAGCACTCTGTTTTCCTCTTTCACACACTTAAGTACATTTCTGACCAGCTGCCTTTTCTGTTACCTTCAGTTGTTAATGATTTATATTCAATTTAGATGGGAGCAATTTTATGGATATATGTCAGTACAATAATCTACCTCTATGATGATGTTTATAATGATAAAGAATTATTTTGAGGCCATATTGGTATGAACCTCAGAGTAGTGTTTCAGTAGTAAAAATTCTGGTACTTTGTACAATTTGTGTCTACTAATGGGCCTGTTAAGGTTCTCCTAATAAAGTCTGTGTACCTTCAGGTGCCTGGTTTGCGTTTTGCTAGTGTGTTAACTGTTCACTAGCATATGCATGTATGAAAATCCTTACCTTGTCTGTTTTGAGTAGCTCTGTCGCTGTCTTGGCTAGTCTTTACAACAGACACTTCAGCTGGGCCTCTTTCTTTACTGCCAGCTTCTTTCTGTCTGTCACTATTGACTGAGCTGACCTTAAACAGAAAACAAAAATTCACATACAAACATGTCCACACAGAGATATCAGCAGTGCAGCAACAACAAAAACAAATACAAAAACAGAAAAAAATGGTGAGAAGATAGTACTTCAATACACACTTTAGGGATTTATTTATTATTTGCACCCGTTTGTAAAGCTTTACTAATGTGCAGGCACTATATTTCTTTTACACTCTATTTCTTTTTTCTATATTTCTACGCTCGCTCTTTCTCTCTGTGAGCAGGGTTTCTGTCACACAAGCTTAATTGTTATGCGGGAAATAACGAAGGCAGCTGCTAAGACTTGCTCACATATTTAATTTTATCTTTGAATAAAGGAGCTATAGGAAAGTATTAATCTGCTTAACATTTCTAAGTACATCCTCCAAAGGATTTTGCTTTTTTAATCTTACATATGCTCAGCAGAGTTACTGGCAAAAACTGTACGTTTTCTTCATCTCATCCTTTCAACATCAAATGGTGAGCAGCAAAAATTGGATCAGACTTCAAAGCCAGGCGATATGCTCCAAGTCACAGAGTGGCTCCTCTATTTCACATATTGAATTCGAGCAGGATATCAAAGTGCTAGCAAAGAACCTCAGGTCTTTACTAAAAAAGGGCCCTAACATCTGTAGAGAGAGAAGCGCAAAGACAAATCACCTCAGGGAGAAGCTAGCATTTACTCTCCAGCACGGATTTCCAGCCTTTTGATTCACTTCTTCCCTGTACCTCCCCTCCTCTCTCTCCCTCTCTCTCTCTCTCTCTCTCTCTCCCACTCTGTCTCTCGCTTACTGTGCTGAGATGGAAGCACAGGATGAGAGCGCTTCCTGTCTTTTGTCTCTTTCACAAGTCTCAAAATAGAGCACCCCAAAGTGCTTAAGTGTTACATGCAGCTTGATGAACACAGAGTAACGTGGTATGAAGGTGCATTACAATAGTAATTTCTGACCTTGTCATCACAGATTTGAGAGTCTCTTCTTTGTAGTGATCCATTTCTGAAGAGAGAATAAAAGTATGATTACTGACTAAGCACTGAGGATAGCATAGAGTTAACATTAATGATAAATTCCATGTGGTATGTAGTTTACATAACAATAAATATTCATATGCAACAGTACAGAGCCAAGTGAAAGACAACGTCCCAGATATATCAGAACGAAAAAGATTAATTGTTAAGAATCAAGACAAAAATGAATAAAAATAAAACTTCACTCATTAGTGTTTACACTAGCTAATGAATCTTCTAGAACGAAAATGGGCAGTTGCTGTCAAAATAAATCTATATGGATCTGCTCCAAAATGATTAAACAGAATAGCAAAGTTTGATGTTTCAAGTTTCACCGCAGAGAATTAGGATGTAAACAAGCTTGCAAAAATCCCTCCAGAAAAACCACACGCACACACCCAAACGTAAACACACACAAACACACACATCTAAAGTTTGGACCAAGTGTTAAAACGAGTAGCCAAAAGTCCATTTTTATTAATCTATAAGCCTTTGTCTTATTGCACAATTGTATTTCTGTAACATACAAAAGTATGCGGACACGCTCATATCCCTATGCTCATACAAGAAGAATACCCCCAAGAAAACAAACAAACAAACAAAAAACGGCAACAAAAAACCCCAATGAGGATTAATATGTAGTTGGTCCTTATTTGCTTCCCTCTTCTAGATTTTGGCATATGGCTGCAGGGATTCTCTTCCATTCAGTCACAAGAGCATTAAGTATGTTTGGGCACTGATGTAGGTTACAGTATGTATAGAAAATCATCAGAACCTTCCTCATCACAACCCAAATCTTATTACCTATTCTCACTCTGAAACCAAAACAGCATTCTACAAAACCCAGCCACTTAAAGTAACCCCCATAAATTTTCTCATGTACAACAAATTACATTCCAGTCACACACTGGGAAATTCAAAACCACTGTTACTCAACTCCCAGGAGTGGTCAACCAAGATCACACAAAGAGCAAGCTGTGTAACAGCCCAAGATGTTAGAAAGGAACCCTATGTAACTTCTAAAGACCCCTCTTACATTGGACAACAATGCTGTGCATGGTAGGGTTGTGAGTATAAAGCCACTCCACTCCAAAATGAACATTGCTGTACATCTGCAGGTTGCTAAAGAGCAAAAGATTACAAGAAAAAAACATGCTATTGACAGATGAGACCAAAAATACCCTTTTGTATTAAATGGC
This sequence comes from Parotocinclus maculicauda, assembly GCA_034780255.1. NCBI lineage: Eukaryota > Metazoa > Chordata > Actinopteri > Siluriformes > Loricariidae > Parotocinclus > Parotocinclus maculicauda. The sequence goes on from JAUZSU010000828.1 coordinate 61,038, forward strand.
TCTACTAGATGGCTGAAAATGGGCAGGTGGTTCACCTTCCAGCACAACAGTGATTCTACAGACACTGCCAAAGCAGCAACACAATGACTTAAGGATAGGTGTTTGGTGGATGGCCAAGACAGAGCTTTGACCTAAATCCCATATAAAATCTGAGAGACTTTAAGATAGCAGTCCCTTGCAGCTCATCATGAAATGTGACTGAACCAAAAAAATTTGCAAAGAAGAATGGACAAATATTTAATAATCTAATAGGCACACAAAGCTAATAGAGACATATCCAAACAGAATGGTGGCTGTAAATTAAGAAAAGGTGGCTCTACTAAATATTAAATCAGGTGGGTGAACACATTTTAACCCTGTTATTTACTCTTTAAATTGTTTAAAATTATTTAAAATTATCACTCTTTTTTCTTTTTATTGGATTCTCATGGCTGAAAAAGCTGGAAAATTGCATGTTCTTGGGTATTGGTCTAGGGGTCTTGATTTCATGCTGAAAGAGAAAATAATATTTTTATAAGCATGTCTTACTATGCATGATAAATCTTTCCAAAGGCAGTGTGCTTTACATAGCTCCAGCCATGTTGGCATTGTGCATGGGTGTTCAGTGAAGCACATAGCGATTTAATGACTAGATATACACATATGGCTTTAACTACTTTCTGTTACATATGTTTATTAGACACATTAGAGGGAAAAAAATTGTGTGAAGAAGCCTTGATCTGGGTGTGAAGGATGGAAAATAATGCCAGCAAGCTCATTAGCACATTATATGTGATTAATAGTTCTGTGCTCCTGGCCTCTGAGCAGCACGAGAGAGAGAGTGTTAGTTCATGGTATGGTACACATGTATTTAGATCTTTCCAATAAGCACTGATTACAAAAGGCACAGTTTTGTCACTGTGAGGACATTTTTGAAAAAGCTAAAAAAAAGTTAGGAATATATTTTACATCATTCAGCAACAGAAATGCTCGAGGTGAAATCCCACAGATACTTATAAAAGACTAAGCACATTATGTGACATTTTAACAAACTGGCCTAGCAGTAGTGAGTACAGCACAGGTATGCACTGTTTAACATCTCATTTCAGTAAAGGTTGTCTTTTCCTTTACTGACCAAGATCTTAAAATGATATTAAATTATTTTAAATCTGAACGTTGCAGAAGCAAATTGCTGGTCGCCACAAATCAGTGCTGCTAATGTTTAAGGTAATTTATCTATTTATTTTCATAACTGCTTAATACAATTTAGGGTGATGAAGAGTAGGTGTGCTACTGGTAGCACAGGAACCAACCCTAAGCAGGGTGTAAATCCCTTACAGACACAGGGAGGACATGCAAACTTCGTACAGATAGAGTTGAAGATGGTTAGGATCGATCTGTGAGCTGTGAGGCGACCATGCTAACTGCTAAATCATGATGCCACTCTTTATTGGATGAAACACATTCTAACACAGAGTCTAAGGTGATGGGATTACTTTTGAAGTGAGAGATGTTCACAAGTTGCTTCATCTTAGTCAAGTCTCAGTCTGTAGTGTGTGAGTCAGAGTCGAAAATCCAGTCGTTAGTGTATAATTCTTAGTTGAGTCTCTGTTGGGAGTAAATTAGGGACTTGATTGTGTTTCTGGTCACAAGTCTAAGTTTCAAGTACATACACTTAGGATCTGTCTTTTTTACTGTAATTACCAAGTTGCTACTTTTTTTTTTTTTTAAACAAATAACGCTGCTCTCATTCTAGATGTCATATAAAATCATTTTTTGGAGTATAAAATTTAACCCATAATCCAGATAAAGCACAAAACTGTTAAAATGCAGTTATTTCTTATTTCAAATAAAGAACTGTTGAAATAATTATCCAAGGTCATTTAAAATCGAATACGTACAATTAATTTAATTTTGCATTTCCTAGATTATACTGTTTGGATTTCCTAGATTACACTGTCATGAAGTGAAAATATGAACTCTATTAATAATTAGTGTCAAACCTACAGGTTGATGTAATTGTTTACTTCCAATGCAGTTGTTCAGTATTAATATATAAATTCAACGCATAATGACATACTTCTTGACACAAAATACCATCATAAGGTCCACCTACAATCTGAATGTATGTGTAATTGTGTGTGAATGTAAACAGTGAAGGGAGTACATATCAATTTGCAAACACCACATGTAAGCAAATACTGACCTGTATTGTGACTTTTTTGTTGAACACACATTGGCACACACCCACAGACACATACATACACCTAAATGGGGCTTTTATGTCTTTAACTATAGTCTGGCTAAGAGACAAGAGTCACGCACAGGCAGACTTGCACAAACATTCAAATAGCTATGAGCCCTACTGTAAAGACAAACATAGGTACTTTACACATAGACTCACTCCTTTACACCCACATACTGCATATGTGAAGCTAATCACTAATCTTTGTACCTACTGTAAGAACTATTTTTAACCTTAACTTACTAACATAAAGTAAATATTTAACATTTTAACTATTTTAAAACATATGCTTTGTAATACTTCACTTCTGTTTGTGAGGACCAGCTAAATGTTTACTACATTACAAAATTTGTTGGTATTGCTACCACTGTGAGGACCTTTGTTATCTCTATCACTTATACTCTCTCTCAAACAAACACACACACACACACACACACACACACACACACACACACACACACACACACACACACACACACACTCAAACACAAACACACTAA
>JAUZSU010000830.1:0-11154 GCA_034780255.1 Parotocinclus maculicauda
AGAATTTTGAGGAAAGAGATTAATTTAATACAATTTGGAATAAGGCTGTAACGTAACAAAATGTGGAAAAAGTGAAGGCGCTGTGAATACTTTCCAGATGCACTGTATTTGATGCAATAGAAAAACAGAGCTTAATATTTGGTACAGAAACTTTTGATCGCAATTACAGAGGTCAGAGGTTCCCTGTAGTTCTTGACTATGATTATGGTCTACTTCTCCATACAGATCTTCCACAGATCTTTCAGTTTTCTGGGCTGTTGCTAGGCACCAATGCATTTCAGCTCCCTTCTAAGATTTTTTAATTAGGTTCAGGTCTGAAAACTGGCTAGGCCACGCCAGGACCTTGAAATCCTTTTTACGAAGCCACACCTTAGTTGCCCTGGCAGCCATGACCCATCTGCAATGCTCTGAAAGAATCATGTTGTTGGCCAATATCACACAATACATGACCCCATCCATCGTCCCTTTAATACGGTGCAGTCATCCTGTCCCCTTTGCAGAAAATCACCCCCAAAATATGTTTCCACCCCCATGCTTTACAGTTCTCATCCTTCTTATACCTCTAAACATGACGATGGAATTCGTACTAAAAATGCTCTAGATTTTGGCCTCATCTGACTACATGACCTTCTCCCATGCCTACTGTGGATCCTCCAGATGGTCATTAGTAAACTTTAAACGGGTCTGGACATTTGCTGGCGTGACAGGGGAACCTTGCATGCCCTGTAGGATTTTAATCCATGACATTGTAGTGTGTTACTAATGATTATCATATTTGAGACTGTGGTCCCAGCTCCCTTCAGGTCATGGACCAGGTCCTCGTTTTTCAGAATCATCCTTAACCCACAAGGTGAGATTTTTTACATAATTGCATCAACAGTTGTTACCTTCTCACCATGCTGCATGTCTATCGTCCTGTAGCCCATACCAGCCATGTGCAGATCTACAATTTTGTATCTGGTATCCGTAGACAGCTCTTTGGTCTTAGTCATGGTGGACTCTGATTGATTAAGTGTGTGGACAGGTGTCTTTTAGACAGGTAATAAGTGCAAAATAGGATGGCTTTTCAAATTATTTATTTAAATAATAATATAATGCAATTATCTGCATTTTGTTAAGATTTTGTCTAAATATAAGTATATAATAAAAAATGACAGATCTCTCCATCCTTTGTAGCTGGGAAAACTTGTTAAATTGGCAGTGTATATATTACTTGTTTTCCTCACTGTACATTTGCATTTACATTTTGTCACCCTTGAATTTTTATTTTTGAATATTTGCAGCCATTTGTGTGGGTTTTTGGGTGCATGCACATGCAGTGAATCAATACTAATCAAACATGACTAGTAAACAAGATGGCTGTTCTGACAATCTTTTTCCAGATGTCCGAATCAGTGTGAAGGGGGCCTTCATCTGAGAAAATAACTTTACCCCAGGTCCCTGCAGTCCAATCTTTATACTTCCTGTAGAATGTCAGTCATTGATGTTTTTCTTGAGGAGAAGTGGCTTTTTAGCTGCCCTTCTTAACACTAAGCCATTTTATGTCATCTCGCTGTGTGTTCTGATGCACACTCACCTGCCCTCTGCTATTCCAAAACAAGATCTGCACTGGTGGTGGCTTGATCTCATAGCTGCATTCTCTTTAGGAGACAGTCCTGTTGCTTGCATGCCTTTTTGAACCCTGAACCCTTCTTCACTGCAATTAAACCACTATCCTTGAAAGTCTTGATGAATCAATAAATGGTTGATTGAGGTGCTATCACACAAGGAGCAACGTCCTTGCTTGTGAAACCCTTTTGATGCAATGATGACTGCATGTGTTTACATGATCAGAAGAACAGAAGAACCACTACCCTCTTAATGCAAGAACCAGTCTGTTCTTCTAAACAGCATGACAGAGTGATAGCAACTGTCTTCTTTTTATTAACCTTTTCTCTTGAGGTCACGATATCATCGCTTAAATAATGTTAGCAAGCCATTTTTTAGGGCTAAAATGCAGTGACTAGAATGCAGTAATTTCTGTGATAAGGTAATTTTCATGGCAGGGAATTTGCAGTTAATTACAATTCATCTGATCAAATACTTGTTAATATTTGTTAATACAAATTGCCATGACAAAAACTTGTGCAGAAAACTATGTGAAAACCAAAATCTGTGATATTCGTTCAGCTTTTGGCCACAACTGTTTTTCTGGGTTTTTGTTTGTTATTCTTCAGAAATAAAAAGCAATATTTTCTTTTGGTTATTTAAGATATAGCAAAGCAACATTAAGATAAGTTAATGCCTTGTCATTGTGCAATTACACTTTACAATTCAATTAGAACTGCTGCTCTAGAACAGTGCAAATCTACAAAAAAACAGACTTAAAAAGTCACACAGATAGATTCTTAGACATCTTTGCAATTCAAGGTTAGTATTGCACTGACAGAATAAAAGGAAATATTGTATTTTTCATTAGTTTAATCCTAATGGTAATTTATTTTAATTGAAAGGGGTTATAGTTTATTGTTTAAAAACTTGTGCAAAAATGGGTGTTACTGTTACTGCGTACAGAAAAAGAAATAATTAATTGTAAAAAAAATCAAGTCATGAAATCAGTATCTTAAACTGAAACAAATTGTGAAATGGATTTGTTTTAGGTATGTTTTAAAAACAGCTGTGTTTAGCTATTAAGCAGAAATTGTTTGCCATCTTATTTTTTTTAGTAAAAATATACTCCCTCTAAGGGAAGCAATTCCGTAATTTGTAAGTTAACAAATGGTAAAAAAAACGGTCAAGCTGTTTTTTAATGGCAACCAATTTCTGACATAGTCTGCAGACTATCCACATCCAGCAATTATGTCGAATAACATAGACTGTGAGGATGACAGTAGGGTAAAATGGACAAGATGGTGTTTGAGGAATGAAAAAGCAAAAGGAAAAGGCAGTAAAACACAAATAATGGTTTAATCTATTAGAAGTAAAGATAGATGCACCAGTCTAAGTTTGCGTAGTTATAATCTGACAGTATTGTCCAACACTGATTGTGCTCATAGTGATATCATCACAGTACGAACACTTTCCTAGAAAAAAATTCAAACCCTCACAGCATGATCAATGTCTTGCATAGTCACAGTCTCAGCACTGAGACAGCCCACTGATGTCTTTCATTTGAATACTACTGTAATATCATATAAACAATAAATGTTGTTTCTGTCCATTTAGAGTTTTCCTCCAATATATCCCTACTCCCTCATTAGTATTGCAATATATAGGGTGAGAATATAGTAGCACTCCAACCACAACCGTTACATTTGCATGTACGGTAATTATCCACTCTTACCAGAGTGACAACTAATACAATCTTACAATCCAAGAAACTGGGGCTTTAAGACCTTGCTTAAGGAGTCAGCAGTGGCAGTTTGGATTCAAATACTCCAGTACCTTAACTGCTAGGCTTCCACAGTCCCATAGTCTACTAAAATCCAAAGTTTTTTGCCATTTACTGTAAATGTTTCAGCAGAGGTCTCATAAACAACCTGGTACATGTCTGAGCTGTAGACACAGCTAAATTTTGATTTACTGTTAGTAAATGCACTGTGCTGTTAATGCGTGGCTGTGCAAATGTAAACGTGACCGGTGCAGAATCAACACTATAAAACCGTTTATGGTCAATCGCACTAAAAACAGTCCGATTCCAGTCACCATTAATTTGCTATGAATTAATTACTAAAAATTAATTTGGGCAACAATACTACCAGTGGTCCATTTTTTTCCTACAGTTTGTCCGATCCTAATGTTAATAAGTTACAAGCTGTGGAACTATTAGATTACAATCAGTCACACTCCGTATCATTCTTGCACGTGTCTTTGCATTTTGATTTTCTCCATTGAGGGGCAATTCAAGAACATTTTCCACTAAGCCATTGAAGCTACGGCCTAACCTCTTTTCTAAACTCTTTATACTGAGGTGAATAGGGACCCAGTGTTCTGCAAAGTGGAAAATAAGGCAGATTAACAGGGATTTCAGGATGAACAGCACCAATATGGCAGTAATTTGCTATGTGACATATGAAAGGAGCACAATAGCAAGTCATTACCCAAACATGCCTACTTAAAGTGGTTTAGGAGAACTGTAGGATTTTCATAACTATATTTTTTAAGAAAAGCACTTTCTCCAAGGTACTCTTCATTAGACCTTGGGATACATGGTAGACAGCTACACTTATATTTGATATGACAGTCTTTCTTAAATTTTTCAAATCGAAATTGGATTTCATTGCAAGCCGCACATTTTTCTTTCTAACAGAGAAAGCATGATTTTCAAATATAATCATTAAAAACCAGCACCAAACAAGCATAAAAAGCATTAGACCAGCATAAAACAGCACCAGACCAGTGTAAATATGTGCCAGACCAGCACAAAAAGTAGCAAACCAGCACTATATCAGCGTAAACCAGCAAAACAAATATCTGACCTGAATTTAATGTTTTGATTGTCTGGTGTTAGTCGAGTCATGGTGTTTGCTAGTCTGGTAAGTAGCCGGTTCTAGTCCTGATTTACACAGTGGGTGCTGGGATCTACAACTGTAGCTGTAGCTATTACTAGTATTGCTACAGTGGGTACGAAAAGTATTCAGACCCCTTTAGCTTTATCATTTTTTATATCATTGCAGCAATTTGCTAAAAATCAAATTTCAATAAGTTAAATTCCCATTAATGTACACTCAGCATCCCATCTTAACAGAAAAAAAAACAGACGTAGATATTTTTGCAAAAGAAAAACTGAAATATCACATGGTCAAAAGGATTCAGTATTAGCACTAGTATTTAGTAGAAGCACCCTTTTGAGCTAGTACTGCCATGAGTCATCTTGGGAATGATGCAACAAGTTTTTCACACCTTCATTCGGGGATTCTCTGCCATTCTTCCCTGCAGATCCTCTCCAGTTCCGTCAGGCTGGATGGTGAACGTTGATAGACAGCCATTTTCAGGTCTCTCCAGAGATGCTCAATTTGGTTAAGGTCAGGGCTCTGGCTGGGCCTCTCCCTACTGCATCTCTGGAGCTTAGCCACAGTGATCTTTGGGTTCTTCTTTACATCTGTAACCAAAGCTTTTCTCTCACGATTGCTCAGTCTGGCTGGATGGCCAAGTCTTGGAAGAGTTCTGTTCGTCCCAAACTTTTTATCCCTCTGATTCTCCTTTGCATTGACATGCACTGTGAGCTGTGAGGTCTTATACAGACAGATGTGTGCCTTTCCTAATCAAGTCCAATCAGTTCAATTAAAGACAGCTGGACTCCAATGACGGAGTAGAACCATCTCAAGAAGGATAAGAAGAAATGGACAGCTTGCGAGTTAAATATGCATGTCACAGTAAAGGGTCTGAATACTTATGACCATGTGATATTTCAGTTTTTCTTTTTTAATAAATTTACAAAAAATTCTGTCTATTTTATCTGTCAAGATGGGATGCTGAGTGTCCATTAATAAGAAATGAAATTAACTTTTTTATTTCAGCAAATGGCTACAATGAAACAAAGAGTGAAAAGTTTAAAGGGGTCTGAATACTTTCCGTACCCACTGTATGTAATATACCTGAAAGATCCAGTCTAAGTCCACCTCTGTGCAGTTAACCTTTTTTACACATTAGCCCAGACAACCATATTTTAGATTCAATAATGCTTACAATGCAAGGATAAAATAGGAAAAGAACAATTAACTGTAACTTTTCTAATTGTAAATGTCTAATTAATTAAAATGTCATGGCCAGTCTATATCTTGACAATAAGCTCACCAGTCATATTGTTCCTGTACATGGCTGCACAAGGTAAGGATTCTACCAGTGTTCAGATCAGATGTTTGTGATCACATTTCTGCATTGCAGTTCCTTTGCCTTGCCAAATGTGCCTTGTAAAAAAAAATACTATATTACAAAAGACTACCTGCTGGCACTGCTCCTTGTGTGTGCTGTCACAGAGTACAACAACAAACAACCAGCTGATTTTATGCTACATTTATCCAAGTACATCCTACTTGCATTGAACAATCAGATGCTGCTGTGACTGGATGATAGAGGGTTTTAAATGTTATGTAACTGTTTTCGGGTTAATGCATACATTATGTTCTTGGAAATAGAATATAATCAATAAAAAATACCAAAGAGAAAATATTTAGTACAGTACTGTATTATACAAAACAGTAATCCTTATCTTTGTACCTTTTAACATCTTGAAACAATTATCGATAATGAAAACAGTATTTAGAACGGTAATAATAAAAAAAAAAACTGAACAATGCTATGTTTCTTATTGCCTTTCAAGATTGTGCCAGCTGTCTCTTCTCTGTCACCTGGTGTCAAAATGGATCGCTCATACTAAATTTCTGTTATTCAGATGTAAATAAGATGTACATAAGATAGATTTTAATTTCCTATCACAATTCTTAACGGGCATTGTTCAGGTGAACATAACACTGCATAACCTGTACTGGTATTGTGTAAAATTCAACACAGTCACTACTCAAGTATTTGAAATGAAAGCCAACTGCCTGTGTGGAGAGCCTTTCTGGCAGACTGCACACTCTGTAATAAACACTGTCCCTTTGGGCAGGTAATATAACAGCTGTCGCCTAAATTACTTCTTTTGGCAAAGAGTCACATATATTCTTTTCACCAAGGCATAGTTCTGTGTCATAGCGTTTCTCCCCAGAAACGAGAGTTCCATGAAAGTTAAAAAGGTATGTGAAGTGTGTAAATCACTGGTGCAAAGATGCAGGGTGATCTCTAGGTGCCCACATGTCACGAACAGGCATGTGCAATAGAGCAGTGCTCCTTATAAATCCTGATTCTACTGACAAAAGAAGCAGGACACGTAATTGTATACAATAAATCTCGGCTGGATTAATGGGAATGCTCCTTTCAGGACTTTGTGAAAGCAACTTGGCACATTCTGATTAGAGTAACTGTATGAATTACTTCCTTCTAATTCTGAAATGCATAGAGGCCAGGCAACAAGATATAATATTTTCCCTCACCAAAGGTGCAGGACTGTTAGACTGAGATAAGCAATGGTGAAATTCAGCAGTGTATATATCAGCCACATCAGCCACTGACAGGAAATCCTTATCTATTTGTACTGTGAAGGGACTACTTTACAGCTTTTCTTGAAAGTTGTGTGTGAACCTACCACAATAATAATATAATCTTAATTAAATGAGCTGAATATGAATATCCTGAATATCTGACATACCCATGTAATTGTTAGTCAACAGTATAATTCTGCCATTGTCAAGTAAATATTCATATTCATGCTGCTGTAACTGCATGCATGAAAATCATGCTTTCTAGCATTCTAAAAGATGATAGAAGTAGAGAAGTCAGCTTACAATTTAGACTAAAATTTGGTTATTTGCAACCAAACATTACCTTTATTCATCTACAACATTTCTTAGGTATAACGACAAGCCACCCACTTTCTCTTGAGATTTAGCTCACGCACAGATGTCAGTTTTCTTTATTTGCTGGAGTAATTCACAATCCATTGTTCCATCACTTGCCCAAATACACCAAACCTTGATACCCCCACCATCACCATTGCACAGATAGGGCATGGTTCATAACCTGGAGTTCAGTACTTTCCTTTCTCCAGATGCAACACTTCTCCTTTAAACCAAAAACTTATATTTTTGTGCACAATATGTTTTTTTCCAATAGCCTTCATGCTCCATGTGATTTTTTTAAATTATGAAACTCCAGATGTGCAGCAAGACAGTATTTGGAGAGCAGTGGTTTTCTCCTTGCAACCCTGCCATGCACACCGCTGTATATGCCAAAGCCTATATTTGCTTAGAAGTTACAGTTGTTTCATTTGTAATATTATGGACCAATACATGCCTTGATTTTAGAATGGTCAACCATACCTGGGCTGTACATACAATGGGCTGGTACACAATAGTGTACCAACTCAAAGTTATCATTCCTTTGACTGAAAACACTTTAACCGCTACTCCTAAAGGTCCACATATTGTTGACACATATTGTTCACATATTGTAGTTTGTAAAATGTATAATACATTTATAAAATGTAAAAGTGCATAAGAATAATATCAATACAATAATACAATAAGCTAAAAATTGTTAATTGTAGGTTTAAGCATCTCAACACTTTGTGAACATTATAGCACAGTGCATGATAATAAATATTTGTAAAATCACTTTTCTTCCAACTGCTTTATCATATTTCTGGAGAAGTAAAATGTCATGGCATCAAAGTGTTTCAGAAGCCTGTGTTATTTTTGTTTGATTCAACATGTTTCCAGTTGTTGAATCCATCCCTATGCTCAACAAATTTGTCCTGTGCCAGCCAGATATGCCAGTCTTTGCTTTGAATATATTGCAATCAAGTGCAACGGCCAAACTAGCTTAACACTGTTACTACTAAGACATATTTCACTCACCTGTCCCTTCATGACATTAGCCATGCTACTGTGCTACCAAACAAACTAACCCTTCCCATATTAATATAGGCTTTCCACACCATGATAAAACACTCAAAAAGAAACACTGTTTATTCTTAGCAGTAGACACTGGTTTGCAATTTCATTATACATCACTGAGTGCATTAGATGCCATAATACCGCTACTTTACTAAATCATCTACAATATTGTTCATTAAAATGCACCTAATGCAGTTACATCAATTTGCTATAATAAACATTAAGAAAGCACTGTCACGTACAGTATTGTATTATAAATAAAGCATAGACGTACATTAGTCCACTTACAGAATTAATTAAAGAATAGTTTATTGCTTTTAAAAATTGAGCTGACACTGGTCTTCTGGATACAATATTAAGTATGGAATTGTATATACTTAACAATGACCCTTTCTTTCAGACTAAGCTAACCATCAGGTTGAAGCTAACCTAGCAAAGTTAGCACACAGGAACAATCAGAGACACGATTAATTGGTTAAAATGGCTATGGGTAAATGGTAGAGCTATAACGTTTATCCAGCAGCACTTTTATATCATTTGGGTTTGCTGTAACAGGGCTCTGGACTGCGACCAAATGCGCTGTAAGGTTTGTCTTAATACCTAGTGAGTGTCCTTCTTGTCTACTTCCTTTATTGAGCATTCTTTATAAAGAGCTTCCTAACTGACAGTGGAATCCTAAATGAATGAGACAGTTTCCTGGCTTACTGATTTATCACACCCTCTGCATGCCTGTAGTTTTATGGGTCTGGATTATAGTCTTTGTCATTTAATCCCAGCTTTAATGTTTCCTTAAGGTTCTCCTAAGTTACTTCTTTGTGAAGTAACATCATAACAATTTCACATTTTAATTTTTAATGATGATGATGATGATATGTGAAAAAATGAACAGTAAAATATAGACGGAATCTAATCTGAAGGATAACATAAGGGAAAATGTAAGTTCTTGTGCATGAGCTCGGTGATGTATCCCATTTAGCTAGTTACTCGGCATAAACTAATTGATTAAAACTAGTAAGAGACAAAGTATTCATATGTTTAATTAATAAACAGTGCAGTTACATAAGTAAACACATATTTAACACCTGAGACACAGAACAACCACTGCAATGTGATTCAATCAAATTATTTTATAGTCTTAAACATAATCCAGTATATGTACAGTAGGGAAAATAAGTATTTAATACACTGCCAATTTTGCAAGTTTTTTTACCAACAAAGAATGGAGAGGTCTATAATCATTATCGTAGGTACACTTCAACTGAGCCAGAATCTAAAAAAATTTTTTTTTAATAATTAATTTGCATTTTATTGCATGACATAAGTATTTGATATAACAGAAAAAAATCAACAATATTCTAATATTTGGTACAGAAACCTTTGTTAGCAATTACAGAGGTCAGACATTGCCTGTAGTTTTTGCCCAAGTTTCCATACAAGAAATGTGCTCTCCCGTAGATCCCAGATGGTTGAGATACAACAGTGCATTCTTCAACATGCATGGTCATTGATTAATATAAAAAAAAGTATGACCAAAAATAAATTTAGCCAATTTAGTGTAATTAATTTAATCAACCTAATACTGTGGTAGCCAGTAGACTGTGGTAGCCAGAAGGTCTAAGGTTCAAATCCCACCTCTGCCAAACTGCCACAGTTGGGTCCTTAAACAAGGCCCTTTAACCACAATTGCTTGGATTGTAAGACTGCATGAATTGTAAGTCGCTGTGGATAAGGGCGTCTGCTAAATGCTAGAAATATAATGTTAATGTAACGCATTTCTTTGTACCGGGGGAGAAACCCAGAGAACCCAATGTAAGACCACACTGACACAGGGACTCCACAAGGTTTGAGAATACTCAGCTTAGGCTGATGATAAGTAAAGAACTGTGTAGAATGTTTTTGCCAAGTCACAACAATAATTAAACCTGGTTCAAGCAGTCCTGAGAAAGAACATTACAGTACCTCTATACAAAAAAAACAGCTGCTCATTTAAAAACTATTATTTCAGCCTAGCCATTATCTCTGTAGCTGTGTACTGTGACAGTTTGAGAAAAATGCATTTTTATTTCTTTTGTTCCACTTGTTTAGTTTTTCTGAAACATATCGCTAACACATTAATGTTCCTCTGAGCTAAGTCTCCTAATAAAAAAATCACAATATAATGTAATTGATCCTACCACGCCACTGTGACACAGCAGGCGCCAATAACATTTCTTCCCTTACAGTTCTATCTGAAGCGATTCACAAGTTGAGTAGGGTCCAATCCGAGCAACAAGCTGAGCTGAAGGATTAAAAGACTTGCTCAAGGACCCCACAGTGGATCTTTGATAGTCATCGTGCTGAAACTCACAATTTTCTGCTCACTAGCTCTGGCAATCCACAGCCCTTACGTCTTAGTTACACAGCTTAGTAAGGCACAAATGACCAGAATAACACTACAAACATGCTGCATATGGACTAAAAATGTATATTTAAAACTGTTTATATACACTATATTGCCAAAAGTATTTGCTCCCCTGCCATGACTCACATATGAGCTTAAGTGACATCCCATTCCTAATCCATAGCGTTCATTATGATGTTGGTCCACCCTTTGCAACTAGAACAGCTTCACCTCTTCTGGGAAGGCTGTCCACAAGGTTTAGGAGTGTGTTTATGGGGATTTTTGACCATTCTTCCAGAA
>JAUZSU010000834.1:0-39291 GCA_034780255.1 Parotocinclus maculicauda
CCACAGTATATGTGCCCATGAACACCCCCCACCCCCCCGGGCTCTACTCACATGAACATTTTCCCAAACGCAAATATGGTCACCCTACTGTATGGTAACTGTTTATTAATAATAAATGGATTGGTTAACCCCATTATTTGTTTGTGTTGTGCTCAATAACACCGTTGCCCATAATAAACCATGATAAGATGAGTTATTGGTGTCCCAACAATCTCATTTGAATTACTTATCTAAACACATTGATCAAGCATTTTCTTAAGCATTCCTAATCAAAAATACTGCAGGTCGTAAGTCAACATTATTAATTAAACGTACAAACAAACACCAGCAGAACAACTTTCACATAAGCCAGCTTTAAAATCTTTTCTCGCCGCTGTTATTCTGGCGGTGATAATCCCACGGAACCGCTCGAATAGCAGAGATTATGTTGAAAAACACAAAGTATCGGAACCTTCCAGACTCACCTGTGCTGTGTTCCTGCAGGCTGAGGTCCGTGTGCTTATCGAAAAGCCGAATCTCCTTCACCTTGTCCTCTTTCTCGAGCAGGACGTGTAGCAGGTGCTGTCCCAAAAACCCACATCCACCCGTTATCATGTAAACCAGTTCGGCGTTCTCGCTGCTCATGGTTTCACCTGGCATGGAGACCTGGAAACGAGATCCTGTAAAAAGTGAGTGCCGGTCAGGAGAAGCTCTGTGATGTTCGTAGCTCTTCTGCGTGTGTGGTTGTGTCGTGGCTAGGAAGCTACTGTATATGCAGCGAACGACACCAACGGATCTCTTTCACTTCTCACACAACATTCAGGGCCAGCTTTTAATTCACGGACTGCTATTCCTTGTATTAAGGATTCGTGCTGTTATATATATAGCTGGTGGGCAGTAATGACCCGACTGTCACCCCAAATCAATCCTGCTCCGGATTGGCAAGACTAAATCTCCGCCTCTCCTGAAGCCATCAGTGCTGCATAGGATTTGTTGCCTCGACGTTATTTTCAAGTTTGCTAACGTAACTTGCCTACAGTGATCCTGCTCTATGCTTCATCATAAACCGGTTGATTTTGGAGTGTATCCAACTCTTTAGTGTGTTTCAAACGATAAATACGAACAAATGCTGTTCAAGAAGCAGCCTGAGGTAATAATGGGCATCTTTATTATTGATTCATGAGGCTTAAACCCGACCTGACCCTGCTAAAAAAATACAATAAAAGCCAACACACATTGTGTTTTGGACAATTGTATTTATTAACTAGACCCCTCAACTCCACTCTTATAAGTATTTATTAACTAGACCCCCCAACTTCACTCTTATAAGTATTTATTAACTAGACCCCCCAACTCCACTCTTATAAATATTTGCACATCAAGAAAGCAGATTTGCTTATTTTGCGTTTTGTTACATCATTTGCATTGGGTGCACTTTACCTACCTTGCTAGCTATATTTGTTTAGACTTAACATGGTTCTGTAAAGCGTACTGTACTCTTGAGTTGGTTGTCCCATCGGGAGAAACATTTCATTTCAGTGTTTATAGTGTGTGTGTGTGTGTGTGTGTGTGTGTGTGTGTGTATGTGTGTGTGAATGGTTGGGATGACAACAGACCTACATCTTGGCCTTGAATTTATGGCAGCGTAATCAGCAGAACTTTGTACCCACTGTGGTACCAGGCAGCTGTGTCAACCGTACAAGAAGCACTTACATGTTGTAATGACACGTACACACAATTAAATGACATGAATGAAATTATAATTAAACAACATTAATGGGCAGTGTGGTGGCCCACAGTGAGAAGATCCTGGGTTCGAACCCTGCTGGAGGACTCTGGGTCCTCCGGTTTCCTCTCACGGTCCAAAGACATGCGTTTGGTTAATTGGTGTCTTTAAAGTGCCCCTAGTGTGCAAGTGCCCTCAATCACTGGAATATTACATATAGATTCCAGACTACGTTGTTAGAAAGAACCTGTGCAACCTTATGGAATGTGGTAATTATAGGAGGTTGGTTAGCCGTGGTCACGAACCAGGATTTGATCCATTGGTTTTACCAATTTAACTGTTAATATTTTTTTTTTAGTAGAGATGAATAACAGGTTTGTGTATATTTTTGTGTATTCTCACATCTCCCAGCTTCACTGTTATTAAACAAGAATAAATACTAGCAGAATCAAATGTCAATATATGACAGCAATCAGACTTGCTAATTCCTTTGCTAAGAGACGGTGGCTGTTAAATTAGCAATATGATTGAATAAGTGTATCAGCGAATAAGATTTCTGGGACAGATGCACTAGTATTACAAGATGTAAAATTATTTTACATTTCCCTTATATTTACTTATTATACTACCACCCATCTGAGCTAACAGGGTGGATTCCCAACAGCAGTTCAGGCGAGCGTTGATGTAAATGCAGTCAATGCCAATTTCCATTATTTCAAATTGTGAGATCATCATGATTACTGCAGAATTTACCACACACAGTGGAGTAACAAAAAACAAATGGGGTTTCCTCCCAATGTCATCTTTCTGACAAGCATAACTTCCTGTACATAATGACATTACACCAGCTATGTATACTGTAACAGGGTGGATTTTTGGGTGGCTTGAGAAAAACCTTTGCTCATATATTTAGCTCTCAAAGTTCCCTTGGTTTTTAACCCTTGCTTTCTACACTAGTCTATGGTCAAATTGGTTCAGACATGGAAAGAGTTGAACTAATTTTGAGGTGCTGAAAATTAAAATAATAATGTTTAAAGTTTGAAATGGCTCTAATTCTCATGATACATGGGTGTGTAGATATTTGTCACAGCTTTTGATACAACTCCAGGCAAAGATTGCATCATCAGAATTGTATCGTTTTCTGCTATATCTGGTGGAGTGACTTTTGAGTCACAAAAGCGAGGTGCGTAAACTTTGACCAACATCAATGGTTCCACTGTGGTGACCTAAATGAGGTTGCCCTCCTGCTTGACATCTAGGGTGGATACACAAAGCATTGCTGTTTCCTATGTGAATGGGACAGTTGAACAAAAAAAAGAACACTACGAGAAAATAGACTGGCTACTCCAAGACATGCACTGGAATGAAAAATGTTCTTCATCTAGCACTTGTATGACCAAATAAGATTCTGCTAGCACTATTGCATATCTAGTTGGGTAACACTAGGGCAGATAACTATGAAAATTGGTGGAAAGTCTCCCTCGGGCATATAAAGAATTTATTCTCCAACATGAATACAAATTTCTTGAACTTTCATCTACACTTCTTTGCACCAAATTATGGAGCAGTCAGCAGTCAACTAACATGGTGAGTGATTTTACCAGGAAACTGTGACTATGGAAAAAAGATATCAGGGCAAAATGCTTGCAGAATACTGCTGGACACTTACCAGAGATAATCCGATGCTCGAATATAAGAGACACTTAAAAAGGAGCAGAGAAGCCAGTTCCTGAGGACATATTTCCTACAGTCCAATGACTTATATTAGTTATTTCTGTGCTTGGGCATGTGAATTGGTTATTTAAAGTACATTTAAAGGCATTTGAGTTTCCTCTGAATCATTTGGTGAACAATACGTGCGCATTTTTATAATGTACTGTTTTTAAAAATGTCCGGGTACACCATACAGTCTGTAGCACATCTGATTATATGCAGGCCTACAATTTCTGTCCCCTTATATTCAGAGGAGGATGCTGAAGTACCAAATCAGTTAGTAATATTAAAGTATTTTCTTAGAAACAGTATATAAACCTGTGATAACGGATGAAGATGTAGAGGTACACAGGTGTGTCTTTTTTGCATAAAGAATTAAAGATCCACCACTCAAAATGTAGTCATTGATGGGCTGGCCATAAGGCCACAGCCTGCACTTGCCATTTCTGCAATTGCAGATATATCTATACAAATACACAAACACATTGAAGTCTTTCAGGTGCAACTCAGTGTTGGACTATGAATGAACCGAGTTCACATTTCTGCAGGACGAGATAACCTGAGTAAAGTTTGTATAACCGTTCCATGCACCTCAAAGTGCAAAATGTGAGGCCCATTTTTGTCTATAAACACAAAGCTGACTCAGAGCTTATCCAGGGTCAGTCTGCTGTTCCCACAAAAGACCTCTGGCAAACTCAGAATGAAACAGTGAAGCATGCGAGCGTGAAAATGGTGAAGATGAGTGGATTTGTACGTGACTAAGATAACCCACTGATGAACTGGCCATGTTTATACTCCATACCAAAACTGAGACCTGGAGCAAAACGAAAACTTATTTAATATACAGTATGTTATATATAATGAATGAAAACAAACTGTTTTTGTATAATGAAAAATATCTTAATCTGCTGTCAATCGCTCTTGATCTTTGATTTTCACTACAGCTTAGAGATTTTACAGATAATTGCCATGCAATGCAGAATGTAAACGACATGACCAGCTATGACATCCTTCCAGCAACGTCTTGGGCTTTGGTGACAAATACAGCTTTTGTTTTTCGATACGGATTTTTGGTACATCCTTCATTTCCTGTCCCACGTTTCTTCAAACACAGCACAAGATGTTCAGTCATGGCATTGTTTTACAGAGTCACGTCGGTTATGCTCACCGCTTGTCTTACACTCCATCTCTGAGATGACATATCAAGTTCCTTTCCTCATGCTCAACTTCACGTCCACCACCCAGCACCAGTAGCAGAAGCACACACAATAGTAGCCTATTTTGGGACCAAGTTACACGTCATCTAGTTTTAATCATCCCGAGACAGACATAGCATACCCTTATTCTCTCGAAGAGGAAAACCTTTAAAAAAATAATAATGAATCACAGTGGTGATGTGATGAGCACAGTGAGGAGTTCAATTTAATTAAAGATAAACATCATATCAACAAAGCTGTGTACCTTAAGGTAGACTTACTGGTTATAATTACTCACATTTACTCCAGATTCCAAAGAAATGTGGAATGTGTGAAAGGTCACAACATATTTTCAATATATTCAATCTTTTACACTTGTCTATGCTACAGTTATATATTTACCATGTTAGTATATTTTTCATCATGTTACATTATCGAAAAAATTGTTTGAAATATTACATTTAAATATCTTCTCTCTTAATATGTATATAGCTTTTGTTTATTTAAGCTATGACTACAGAGGATCAAACAAACACTGAACGGTCTGTTTGAAATCTAGTTAGACTTTTACCATGGACACCCAGATAAAATGCTCAATGGTGTGATCTTCCAAAGACGATGCACCTAATCCACCACAGTGCACCAATATGATAAGACAATCCCCATATAATCCAAAAGAAGAAAAACTAGAGCGCAGTCAAGGGCATGTTATATTATATTTGTTTATTATGTTTAAGAGTCTACGGTAAGTCTTGGCATCCACTGTCCCATTGATAAGACGTGCTGAAGCAGTGTCAGCATTACTGGCAAGTTGATTTTAATGTATTTCATGTATTTATTTATTATTAGTATTATTGTATTACATTCCTTTGTATATTGATTTCTTTTTTTGAGAAAAACAACAATTTCTGGGTTGGTTAACAAATTGGACTTACTTGTATTAGTTCTTTTGGGGAAAATCTGACTTCATTTCAAATTCAAACGGCATTCTGGAAGCAATTAAGTTTGATTTTCAAGGCTCCACTCTTTAATCTTTTTACATAAACTGTATAATTCTTGCTTATAATAAATAAAATTTTATTTCTATAGCGCTTTTTACAATGGAGCATTCTCTCAAAGCAACTTTACAAAAATATATTATCTTAAAAGGCCAATCCCAAATTGAGCAAGCCTTGGGCAAAGGAAAGGAAAAACTCCCTGACTGTAGAAGGAAGAAACCTTGGGAGGACCAAGACTCAAAAAGGGACCCATCCTCCATGGGTGGACTAGATGTTAATTAAAGAAATATGTTGTAGCAATAATAAAAGTAAGTAAATAATATAATTTAAATCAATAATAAAATTTAAATTAGTAATAAAATTCAAAATAATTAACCAAATAGATTTTAAAATGAGTCCTCATCCATAACGTCAGTCTTTCAAACCCCATCGGTGCCAAGCTGCCGTTCTGGACGCCTAAGCAAAATCCCTAACCCTCAATTGTTTATATTGTCAGACTGAACGATTAATCTTCTAGGCAGATACACAGGTCTTCAGCAAATGTTCCAAAACATAGAAACAAATCTGCTTAGGACTTGTTCAATGATCACAGGCGTGACAATGGAAAGATTTGAGCTAATGAGTATTCAGTTTTTTTGCGAACACCATCCAATGGCATTTAAATACATATAAATAAATGTGATAAAAACAAACATTGGTTTTCTAATGGGTAAGGTATCACGTGTACGGTCAGATGAACGTTGACCGCTGGCCACAAATTCAAGGTCAATATCAAGGTTGTTTTTATCTCGCGAGGACAAGGAACGCCAGTGCAGAGCTGATAATACGGAACTATAGGTCATAATACATGCTTTATATCTGACTATTTATCTACTAATAGAATCGTAGTGATTTTGATGCACCACTTGATAGCAGACTAAGTGCGCCCATAAGGACTAAATCTTTTAGCTTGACCTGTCTGAGTCTCTAACAGCGTACCTCACTGTTTGTAGATTGTTACAGGAGTTGGTTAAATATTGTCAATAAAACACTGGTAACCTTAAACGTACAACCAGAGGAATCCTCTGAATCCTAAGCAACAACAACCAGTTGACCGCGTATGGCGTTGCACAACAGCTTGTTAACGGTGGATATTTGCAAGTTAATGATTACACTTGTAAGGATGCACTTTGTCTCTTTTTGGAAATAAGAGCAGTAGTCAATAGAATGGCATGTCCAGGACCCTATTTAATTAGTAAGTTATTTCTGGTCTGTTTCAGCCTCATTTTGAACAGATTTAAGTTGCATAAACAGCAGAGTGGGTACTGAGGAAGATCTCGGGGACATCTCAAAGGGTACACCAAATTCAACAAGTCAAGTTTATTTCAATAGCGCTTTGTACAATGGAGCATTGTCTCATGACGGCTTTACAAGTTAGATTATCTTCTATTATCTAGGGGCAATCCCAAATTAAGTCAACCTAGAGTAGACAGAACTTCCTTGGGAGGTTTAGATGTTGAATGTAAGTATTATCTAGTTAATAAGTTTATGGTAATACTCTAAAATCAGAAACTAAATAAATGTGCCACGTTTCTGTTTCATTGATACTTAGTGGTAACATTAAAGCCCACACAAGCTCTCAGAACAGGATCACAAGTTGAATATCTTACTACCAAGATCCATATTCCTTCCAAAACCATCAGCACTAGCAGAAACGCACAAGCCTAAATACCAGGCACAGTTATAAGCAAAGGCCAGAGAAACAAAAAAAAAACCCCCAAAAACTCACTGCCACAGAATTAAAGTACAATGCTCACAAAAATGAGATGATATTTCAAAATAAGTACGAATAGAACCCACAAGAAAGACTGGATAATCTAATCCTGTCCATGCTCCAATACTATCAGGATGTTTTGGCACTCTTACTCCTACTGAACAGTCAGTGTGGGGGCACTTTGGTCCAGTTTGACATGCTTCTATTAAATTTACCCCCATGAATATATCACTTATTACTTTCGTTTTAAAATCTCTTCATATACAATATGGAATATTCCCTTATTTTCCTGAGCAGCGTAAAAGATATGCCTAATGGGGGACACCCATTGTGACCAAACTTGTGCTGCAAAGTTTAGCGTGGATGCCCATGACTAGCCTCCATACAGCCTTGACCTTCTTGGTGAATCAGACACACAATTCACTATCTAATTAAAAGCTTTCTCGAAAGATTAGACTCTCTTAGAAAAAATGGGATCAAACATTTTGATAGTTTGCAAGGACATGTGGTACCAGGTGCACAGCATGGGTACAGTGCTTATCACTAGCATTATCAGTCAGCAGCTCCCACGACCAAGTCAAGTCCAGGTCATCTCTCCCTCAGCTTGATTAAAAAAAAAACCTCCCAAATGCTCTGGTCATATTAAATCTAGGGGAAGTCCTCCGTTAGGGGCATAATGAAATTATAAACACGTAAGCAATAAAACTCGAGGTTCATGCTGGTGCTGCGGTCGTAGCTCTGTACACAGGTGCCAAAATTACACGAACCTGGAGCGTACTAGTGCAATTAAACCTCAGTTCAGCTATCCCTGTGCTATCAACATTCAGAGGTACAATAGTTCCATTATATGACATCGTCATGACACCGCGTCCTTCAGTTGTAACAGTCGAGGAACTGAATTACAGATAACTGTTTATTATGTAGGCAATAAACATAAATTCATTGTTTTGATCCATTTTAATTGATTAAAAGAAACATTTGCATTCAGCAAATAAAACTGTTCAGGTTTCTAAGGCAGTCTGTTACTAAAACGCACTATTCCACCATGAGAAGAAAATAGGTAAATCCCAGTGTTATAACGCAAGTCTAGGGTCCTGTAATAATTTCCTGTTTCTTTTCTTGACTATTGATTATAAATGTGCTAGACGAAGCTCAGTGTTAATCCTATCAGTAACAAATGTTAAAGGGAGAATTAAAAATCAGTGAATGAAGCCTCCGATCAGCCTTGGACGGAGAAAATAGGAAAGAATTGAGAAGATCCAG
Organism: Parotocinclus maculicauda; assembly: GCA_034780255.1. Classification (NCBI taxonomy): domain Eukaryota; kingdom Metazoa; phylum Chordata; class Actinopteri; order Siluriformes; family Loricariidae; genus Parotocinclus; species Parotocinclus maculicauda. Next base: position 8,629 of record JAUZSU010000834.1, read on the forward strand.
AAAGGTGCTGATCCTCTCCCCTTCCTCCCTTTACAAGCCCAGAACGTTTGATTGACTGTACTGACTTTGCTTTGGTGGGTAGCACCGCTGTCTCACAGCCAGAAGGTCCTGGGTTCAATCCGAGGGTGGAGCTACCTGGGTCCTTACTGTGTGGAATCTGCATGTCCCTGTGTCTGCGTGGGTTTACTCTGGGTACTCCGGTTTCCTCCAGTGTAAAATCATGCGTGTTAGGTTAACTGGTGTCTCTAAAGTGGCCTTTAGTGTGTGACCGTGTGTGTGTGCATCCTACGATGGACTGGCACCCCGTTTAGGGTTGTTCCTGCCCTTGCACCCAGAGTTGCAGGAAGATAAAGGATGGACTTTGTTTCTTTGCCACTCAAATCCTTACAGGTGATGAACCTCGGTGCACAGGACAGATCAGGCTGCTTATTAATAGCTTTCACATTTAAATCAAAACAGGTTTTCAAAGCCAAGATTTTATAAACTTTTGTTATAATTGTTATAATTCATTTTGACAGCCTTTTAACTTTGTTGTGATATAATGGCAAATCTAGATTGCAGTGTTTATTCCTATTAATACACCAAAGCTGCCAGTCTATTAGGTCTGAAGTAAGAAGCTGAAGTAGCTACAGCATCAGGAAGAGCTTTAGCTCTGTAGGGTAGGGGTGGGACACCTTACCCGCAAAGCATCAGCATAGGGTTTAAAACCAAGCAGGAGCTGCATCTGATATCACTTGTTTAATTATCTTAATTGCATCAGGTGTAGCTCTCGATTTGGAATGCAAACCTGTATTCGTATTATATTGCTTCTTCACCTTTGGCTCACCAGGTTAAACCTCTTCCTGATGTTGTGGGCTCTTCAGATGGTTAGAATAAAGCGGTGGCAGAGCAGGTGTACCAAACCCTACCCGAGCTAGACAAAATAATATCAGAATGTGGAATCAGCACCAATGCTTTGGAATCGGCTCAATTTCAAATTCCGGAAGGATTTTGTGATCGGGTTCCCAGCACTTTATGTTTAGGCTTTCTTCAGAACCCATACCACAGCTATTATTATCTAAAAACCACAGATCAAGGTTTCAAGGTATGTGATTCGACTTGATCTGGGCAGGATGCAGGAAGCATTTCCTCCACTCCACATCACGGCATGGATGCATAAGCTGGAAATAACGCCAACGTCTGCACTTCTACTCCCTTCCTTTTTGCTGCACTAATTATTGTTTCTGCAGTCTCATAGTTCAGAGGCCCAAACGTCAGCAAGACTCATTACGGCCGAGCATCAGTGATATTTCGAATCAGAAAAAAGAAAACACTCACACCGAGGGAGATCTGAGCTTCTTCTTCAGTTTTACATTTTCAGCTTCTTCCTATATGTGTCTTCTCTCATATGTGAAGATTCTAACACCAAAGAACCACAGTTAAACACTCCTCCTCACAGGAAGTTCTAATCTTCGCTACCTTTCCGCTTGCAGCTCGCGTGAACTTAAAGTGCAAACTGACTCTAAATCATGTCTCTTACTTTGAAAGACGGCTGAATTAATTCATAGCGTTACTGTGTACGCTCAATAGGAGACACGTTCAGACAGTGTTGCACACAAAGTCGAGCCCAAGTGAAGTCCGAGACCGTTAGTGGCCGAGACCGTTACCAGATAAAGAAGTTTTTAATCATACAAGAATATAAAGAGGAAAATAGAAAAAATGGAAAATAGTTTGCAATTCACTTTACATCCCTAATCATTCATTATACATTCAATATATTACTATATATTATTAATTTTCATCATATATTTAGTAAAATATAACAAATGACAAATGCTAAGACTATTATTAATTATAATTATATAATAGTTTTAAAACTAAGGTGATGGAACTTTTGGAAGTAAACGATGGTGATGATTATGTTTCCCTTCTCCTCTCAAATATAATCAGAACCCAAACAAAAATATAAATAACATTCAGTGTGTACATGTATTATTAAATGTGAAAAGCTCATACTAATAACATTTTCATTTTAAAAATTCTAAACTATACTAAATGAATAAAGCGAGCGGGTTAAAAGGCAGACTTTACAATGTTAACCTCAGACTATTCCAACATAAAACGAGTTCAGGGATTGGATCCTGAACCAGAAGAGCAGGAACTTGTTTTTTCCCCGTTAGTCATTTCTCTACATTGCTAAATAAAATCTGCACTCTGATTGGCTGATTTATTCTGTTGTATTGGATTGTTCGTTCAATAACGACAGAAAACAGAGGGTCCAGGGTTCAAATCTAACCTATGCCAAAGCTGCCACAGTTGGGTCCCTGAGCAAGGCCCTTAATCCACAATTGCTCGAATTGTAAAACTATTAGTTGCAAGTCGTTCTAGATAAGGGTGTCGGCTAAATTCTAAAAAATGTAAATGTAAAAAAGTTTTACAGTTTAAAATAGTTTAGAATTAATTTTACAGACACTTTGGACACGGCTGGTCTCTACAACAATTTCGACAAAAGTTCCTCACCCTGAGACAGCACCGAGACCCGACGTTTAAGGTCTCAAGATTGAGATCAGATTAAAGTAATACAACCCTAGAATTAAATCTCGTCTGTGCTGGGTTTGATCAGTAACATTCAATCCAAGCTCCTGCAGTTTAAGGTTTTTGCTCAAGTTTTGCTAGAACTTGAGTTCTGGCCCTTCTGTTTAACAGCCGAGACCAGCTGGGTCCAGTGGGTTTGTCTGAGGTAACCATTTTCTCTTGTTACTGATCAACAATCCAATCAAACAGAATAAATCAATAAAGTCCTTTCTCTTTTGCCTAAATAAAATCTGCTCTCTGATTGTCTAACACCAAAAAACAAGTTCCTGCTCTTCTGGTTTAGGATCAGATTAATAACCCCTTTTTATTTTGTAAAGCCTGTGCATTTTCACACGCTCGCTTTACTTTACATTTACTGTGTCCGCAAAATTGGGAATAATTATTATTATGAACTTTTTACACTGACTAACAAAAATGGATCGAACCAATGTTGTTTATATTCAGGTGACTTTGTGTTTTGATTCTGACTGAGAGAAGAAGGGGAAACAGAATCATCATCATTCAAACCAGCAATGTAAACAATGGCGAGGTAGATCGTTCCAGTGCAATAATAAAGAAGCATATTTCAGCTAGTTATGGCTGAAGGGTGTATGTGGTAGATTTCTAAAACATTTCATCTTTTCTTTAAACCATGTCTCCTTCCGTTCATCCTCCATACCCATCATATCCTCTAACCTCCTGCTGACAGACAGCACATTCTTTCTTTTTTCATGTTTTTTTAATGTATCTTGGAAATCTGCAGCTGCTCAATCCATCACGTTTTAAATAAAATGTGTTGTGGGTGTCCCTTTCCGTTCTACAATGAACCTGCATGTTTTTTTAGGTGAACCCGAGCGGCCAGCATGTCTGGTAGCTTGTGGTTACTCAAATCTATTTGTTAAAACAAGTGGGTCAGGCACAAACAGCATCGAGAACAGAGCAAGTTGGAAAAAGATCTTAATGGCAAGGTAATAAAATGTCCTTTAGTTAAACGTTAATCACCAGCGACTTCGTCACAAGTTCCTCTGGATTGTCTAAACCTGAAGTACATGGGGGACAGGATTTAGGACTTAATTGGGCATTATTGCAGGTCCTAAAAGATATTCATCCTGTGCTTACATGAAAGAATCACTGTGGAAGTTGATTGTTAAATCCTGCCCTCACCCAGTATCTCACAACACTCGTGTTTAGTTGTTGCGCATCCTGACCACAGAGCCCTGCAGAAGTCATTTTCTACGTTTTTGACATTTCTCTGTGGCCAAAGGAATGCCTGCTTTATTCCAGCACAAAGCCCAATATTTCCCTTTTTTACGCCTTTGGTTTGAGCTCAAGGATAAGCTAGTAATCAAAAACAGTGTCACTCCCACTGGCTGTGAACAGAAAAAGTCCTCTTATTCTTATAACAGCGAGCCAAGGAGGAGCATGTAGGTTTTGTCTAGACTGTGAATCCTCAGCCTCATGAAACCATACAAATATAACCCTGGGGGTGTGTTTTTTACTTGTTTGGTCGTGAACAGCTATGAATCATAGTTCTTTGTATAGACTTCTCTAATAAAGATCTTATAAGATAATCTTATAGCTTCATAACCACTGACTGCTCCACAAAAGAGGAGCAGGTAATGCAATGAATTTATTTCTGCAGGGTGTTTTACATGGTGCAAAAACATTTCAAAGCAGCTTTATAAGCAATTTCAAATGAGCCCACAGCCCGAAGTGGAACACGAAAACTGCTCAAAATGTTAATAAAGGAGCCTAGCTGTTATACAATACTGTGCAAAAGTTTCAGGTCACCATTAGAGCTACTGTTTTTGCAATGCCATAATGACCATGTATGACATGTTGAAGACTGGTCCCAAAGATGTCAACATTAACTTGGAGCTGTCACTCCATAACCTTCTTTCCCACTTATCTTTAGAATATCTTTGCCTTTTTATATTCTGAAAAGAAATCGAAAAATCAAGTTTTGAAAATGAACACGTCTGTTAACGCCCGTGCAAAACTGACGGACTGCGACTGAGTAAAATCTTCAATCAGAGCCTGTTCTAATGTGTTAAAATCAGGCTTACCAATCAGAGCTCGGTTGCCGGGTAGAACAGCTCATAAGAACCTATAGAACAGGCTGACTCTAAAAACATGTATATTAAAGAAAATCTGTGGTTAAATAATGCTGAAAGGTTGGACAATGATGATGATGTTAAAATTCCCAGTGATAGATGGAACAGTACTAATGTTTATCTAAGAGCATTCTAGTCTCCTCATGAACACAAAAATACACAACTACAGCTTCCTGGGCTATTCTTCACTCCTGTCTTTGTTTTTTAAGTTGACGATATGAAAAAGACACATTAAAAGAACACTGTAAAACGAAAGTGTGGCTTCACACCAATTCACACCTCAGGATGGTGTCAATCAGGCCCTGTGTTTACTCAGCGGTAAATGACAGGGGTTTCTCCCTCACTCAGCAGGACTGAAGCCTCATGGAGCAGCGTGTGACCCCTTCACTGAGCCTTAAGCCTTTTTGTATCTTAAATACAAAATATATAATGTAAAATATCAGGGTTTCTTTCGGATTAGAAGAAAGCACTTTGAAAATGTATTCAGTTTTAGGTCAAGATTGCAGATGATGCTTTTCTACAAACAGCAATGAAAACAGCAAGAGAAAAATGCAGTTGGACTGAATCCTGTGATGGAATGGCGCCCTGCCTGGGGCATTCCTCTGGCTGCACGCAATGGATTCCGAGTTCATCTCCAGGGCCCTGACCCTGCCCATGATAAGCAGGGGTAAAACAGGATGCTTTGCTTTTAACTGATCACATAAGTGATTGGGTTAAGGGCTGTGCTCAAGAGCCCAACAGTGGCAGCTTGGCAGAGGTGTGATATGAACCCTGGATCTTCTATTCCAGAGTCTGGTACCTTAACTGCTAGGCTCAGGCCCAGGGCGACACTTCGGTTCTGCCGAGGATCACAGTGAGAGTGAAACCTTTTTGGAAGTTCTACAGGACATGAAATGCTACTTTGTTGTTTCATTCTTGACCCGTTTGTGATAAGGAACCAACCAGAAGGACTAATAAATAAGGAATGTCCATGTTTCAATAGAAGACTAAAATACCAAGCATTCCGGTAGAACAAGCCAAAACCCATGTGTTTAAAATCTGGAAAACAAATGTGCAATAAATTCAACTGGCAAGACCAACAATCATTTCAGACCATGTTAAAACTAAGCTTTTACATGAAAGCAGAACTATAGACTGCAGTTAAAAGGTTTCAACATAAACTGTTTTCAGGACTTTGTAAGAGTGACCACACTGTGGAGAAACCATGGAGGAACAAACCTGCCGGAGCATGAATGCTAGAACTCAAAGTTCATCTGTCACGTTTTGGTCCATTTGGTGTGACTGATAGGAGTGTGTGCGTCGTTGCAACGCTTAGTTGTAACTTGTTATTGGCGTGGGTTATGTTGTTTGTATTTTTCAACAGGTGTGAACTTATACATGTTCCAGTTCCATCAATGGCACTTTGCACGAAATCACATGTACCAGGTGTAAAAAAGGCCAATGCTCTGTTGTATAGAACCCTTGTATGAAATGGTCCGTTCAGATTGCCCGTAAATGTCTCAAAGTGAAGTTGCGTCTAATCTAATGGTGGCCTAAGACTTTTGCACAATACCGTATGCTCGCAAGGAGTCGCATTTGACTTGTAAAGACTTGTCAGTAAAGGTCAGAAAATCACATTCTAGTTCAAGTACAATGTGTATTCTAAAACATAAAACGCAACATCTTTTCTCAGGGCAGGATCCTGCCCCAGATGAGAAATGTATTAATCTGGGCAGATCTCCTTATCTAGAGTACACCCTTCACATTTTGTAACTAATTTATTATATTTTGTCATGGATCAACAATGAAGATATGACACTGATAGAATGTAAAATACTTCCTCTACATTTTCTAAATTTGCACAAAATAACAATACACCGCCATTATTGTTTATACTGCGGGTGAGTACACCCCTAAATGGAAATGTGCCTAAAGTGTTATTTTATATGACCGCCAATATTTTTCAGCACTGTCTTAGCACTCTTGGGGATGAAGTTCACTAAAGTGTTGCAGGTCACCACTGGATTCCTCTTCCACAACTTCTTTCACATCTTCAGTGTGGTCCCATAATAACATAAAATAGTTACAAAAATATGGGAGGTTTACCCACTTTTGTGAGACACTAAACTGAGCTGAGATTAGGATTCACACCCATGGTCATGGTCCAAAATCTTACGCATTCAAATTCAGCAAATCTTGAAAAAATAAAAAGAGGACCAGGGCTGGTCAGGACACTGCTTCAGAAAGAATTGATATGTTAACTGACCTAGAATGAGCAATGAGTCCCATTTCTGAGAACAACGTTCTGATAGGTTTCCCTTTGTACCGAACACTAGCACAGAACACATGCACAAAGAGCAGTGTTTAAAAGGTCAGGCATACTTGCAGTTACTGTTTACACTTAACCGACGTTACTGTTTGGTTTTGAACCGAACACCTTAGTGACTCTCAATAATATTTTTAAAGGTTTTTTTAAAGGTTACCTCCAACATGTCAGTTCGTCAAACTTCTGTCCTGCCCCATTGAAATAAAGACTTGGCTTGCACATGAAATTCATGCAATCAGTCAACTTTGAGATGAACTGGAATGTGAAGAGTGAGCCAAAGAATATTGTTCCGTTATCACAGATCGCATTTTGTTATAAAATCGAGAGGAAAGCTTTACAGAAAGCTAATAATCTTGTTTCTGTCTCATTTTCTGAGCATTGTTAATATTTAAGCAAGATAACCAACTTACCTCATCTACAATCTCAAAAATGTTCTCGTTCTCACACCAAGGCAAGGCTGGCTGAAGTTTGGGTACCATGAGACGCTCTTTGCATTTACAGTATAATAAGAGCCTGGGACAAACAGGAAAGGGTAATTAGAAACCAAAAAGGAATTCAAATTAACATTCAGAGTGACAGTTAAATCAGAAGGTTCATTTTTCTTGGACAGCAACCAAACCAACAGGAGTTTAGGATTGCCAATTAAAAACATTATATTATTTGAAAAAATTGAGTTTTGACTGTACCGGTTTAACGTCCATCTGATCACCGTCCATAAGCTTTAACAACTGAGGTCTTAAAAATTATGCAACTCAAAAAGAAAGAAAAATTCTGAGTTCCTCAAGAAAGACGATTTTATTGTTTTTATTTGCTTTTGTTCATAACCAGAAATCGTTATCTTAGGATTCATCTTATATTTTTCCTAACTTGTTTTCTTAAAAAAAAAAAATAATTTGGACACTCAAGAAAAACAAATTAAATTCTTTAACCCAAGCAAGCATGGTAAGGAACCTTTAACTTTTACAGTTTAGTTATTGAAATTAAGGCTGACACACTTATCAATTCCACTGGTTAAAAGCCTTTTAAATGAAGATCATCCTAAATATGATTATATTTTATTTATATTATAGTAGGATTTGTTTCCACCCTATTGGATAGTTCTTCCAAGCCCTCCATCTCTTGCTTGCTAAAATGTTTTTGATCGACTGCTTTGACCTTTTTCCTCCACATCGCTGTCCTCTGAGCCAATTAAACTACAAATTAAAAATGTCTCTCACATTGTCTATTGTAATCAGTAACCTGAAACATAACCTAAATAAGAAAAAGTAAACATTTCTGAAAATAATACGTTCAAGCTTTCCAGAATTTAGCACATCTTTTAAAATCTTTTAAACTCCAGACACTGCACCCTTAAAACAACCGGTCATGTTCTCAATTGCTCGTTAGCTCGTGTTTGGTCTAGAGATTATTCCGACTCGGTTGGACATTTGCTCATGGATGATTTCCCCTACTTATTTGTACCGACCTGTAAATGATGTTTGTAAGTGTAAGTACCTGTCCTACTGTAGGTAGTACTCTTTATTTCTTACATACTCTCTTATCTAACTTCACTGATCACAAAAATTTAAGGAATATGAAGCGATTAAAATACAGCAATTCATTAAAATTTAAGATTAAATTAAAGATCATCAACAAATGAAAAGTCAAAGAAATTTGTTCGATTACGCAAATGAGATGCAAACTCAATTATGGTGATTGAGTAGTAAGTGAAATATTCATGGCGGTGAATTCAACAGAAGCATGTCAAACTGGATGAGTGTGCCCCCACATTCAGTAGGTTCGGTAGGATTTATGGTCACCCAAGAGTGAAAAAAAAACATACAGTGATGGGGCATGGACAAGATCAGATTATCCAGCAGTTCTTATGGAATCCTCTTCATATTCATTTTAAAATATCCCCTAAATTTTATGAGCAGTGTTTATAAACTGGTCAATTTCACACCTTTAGCCTCTGGTTCATCTGTCTGATATTATGTGTTTTTATTAACACTGTCTATCCATCATAACATCCTCTTAACTCTAACCTGCAGAGAACAAGAAGGTTTGTTCCCAATCACAAATCCTCAATCTGGGATTAACCCTAGCAGATAATCTATTCCTGTAAAGCTGCTTTACAGCTGAGTTAATAGTCCAATGAAAAGCGCTACGGAAATAAAATGGAACTTCACATGGCATTTACATATAGTTTGTACTCATGTTTTCTTGTGAAAATTTGTTCGTTGTACTTTACCTTACACTATCATATCAATTCAAATACCATGCTGGTTTCACAGAACATGATGTTATACAGCGAAAACAAGAGCTTAAATCTAAATCTACTAAGATTACAAAATCCTCTGCCAACACTCCATGGTCTGATCCCAAGCATATCCTACATTAGCATTAAACAATAATGAAAATAGCTGGTTTCCCATACCACTTCAAAAGGGTTCTTTTGGGAATAGTTTCCACCCAAAACAATATTATGAATCAATTTGGACCTGTTTAAGAGTGACAGATTTATGGGGGTATTTACATGGGAAGAAAGTCAAGCAATGTTCCTCCCTCGCACCAAGTGTGTTAAATAAATATCAGCTATTCTTCTTCTAACAACACGTGAAGACGTACAGGAACCAGACGTCGTCGTTCAGAGACCTCACATTAAGATCAAACGTGTGAGATCAAGATCTGTGCAGCCATGAGACCTTCTGAATTACATCACCTACACATTATTAAAGAACTTTGCGGTGCTGGCTGTGTACAGACAAGGACATTAAGGAACATCGTGAGACCGTACACTCACTAGCCACTTTATTAGGTACACCTTGATTGTGTCGGATTGAACCCAGTTTGCCTTCTGAACTGAATTAGTGCCTTCAATTTAACAAGGTGCTGGAAACCTCCATCTGAGATTTTGGTCTGTATCTCCATGATAGCATCGCTGCAGATTTGTCGGCTGCACATCCATCATGAGAATCTCCCGTCTGTTACATCCCAAAGCTGTACTCTTTATCAGATTGAGATCTGGTGACTGTGGATCTGTTTGAGTTCAGTGATATTCATGATCAGGTTCAGTTTCAGATAATTTGAGATTTGTTTTATCGAGCGTTATCCTGCTGGAAATAGAAACCAGAAAATGCAACACTGTGTTTATAAAGGGGTGTACACGGTCAGCAACAATACTCAGGTAGACTGTGGGGTTTAAACCATGCTCCGTTGGTATTAAGGGGCTCAAAGCATAAACTGTTGATCCAAGGCAGGATGGATTCAAGCGTATATGTTATTTACACCAAATTCTGACTCAACCATCCAGCAGAAAGACAGACATCAGATCAGGCAACATTTTCCCAATCTATTATCACCCAATTTTGGTGAGCATGTATGAAATGCAGCCTCAGCTGCTTGTTCTTAGCTGACAGATGCAACACCAAGTGTGGCGTTCTGCACTATACAAGTGTTTAAGAAAAAACCCAACAACCAGTCATCCAAGATAAGAGCAAAGTCAAAACCATACTTTTGTTTATATTAATCTATCTGGCTTAAATCAGCAACTGAATGAGCCATTTGATTCTATAAACATCTTCAAGCATATCAGAGTCTGAAATCAGCTAAAAAAAAAAAAGGGCAGCTAAAAATATTTATGACGTTCTCCCCTATAATTTTAAATATACACAAGTCTTGCAAAATAAGTTCACTGAATAAAATGACACAAAGCAGGCAACACACATGAGAGTAATACAAATTTCTGTGGCTCCTTCTCGACCCATAGATGATCCTCACACCTTCCTAACCTACATTGTGAGGTGTGAAAACTGCTGCTTAAACTTTGTGCTAACCAGACCTGTTCAGAGAGTTTTCTCTCTTCTAACTTTGTCAGTAATCATTCTGTCCACGCCAGAGGGCAGAATCTCTCCAGGACGATGAGCCACCAAGAACCAATAATTCCTAAATATTTTTTACCTATTATTATAGATTTATTTACATTAGTTTCATTCTCAAAAGGAACATCTAAGCCACCCAAAGGCCCATCCTTGCCATGGGAGTCCCTTTTTGAGTCTTGGTTTTGGCATGGTTTCTTTTTACATCATTTAGGGAGCTTTTCCCTTTCCCTTTAAGGTTGTAAAGCCCACAACATGGTAACCCACTAAGTCCTGCTAATTCTGTTGTTGTGCCAGCTGTATATTCAGACCTCATTGTGCATCCTTGTATCATCTCATACTAGGACTTTTGTATTTATGTACTTACGTTAAGACAGGATTTAATTAGTCCATGTGAAACTGCTCCGTGGATGGGGCACCATTACAACGCTTCTCCGTCACGTTGTGAGCCCAAAACGGGGGTCGAACCCAGTTTATCAGGAAATGCCTTTTCAAGCAGCTGGCTCTTCATCACCTCCACGCCACAGGAGCTGCAATCACACTAATAACCACCTCAAAAACACACACACGGCATCTAAATGAACAGAGCCAACAGAAAGTGAAAGCATCCCATTTTACCAAAGCTTATCCAAGTCAGGATCGTGGGGCCCAGGAACGTACTGGGCATGAGGCATACCGGGTGAGGGGTCAGAACCCAGGCCTTCAGAGCGGAACAATAACAGAGACACGTCGATTACAAAAAATTTACCAAAGTGCACATTTAACTAGGAACCAGTAGTGAAACTCGCTTATTACTGCAACTAGCAATAAGACTGTGGTAACACAGTGGACCAGTAGGTCCTGGATTCAAATCCCACCTACTGTAATGTAGATTTATATTAAAACACAAAGCCATTGAAGTAAGAAAGAAAGTTTTTTTTTCTGTTTTTTTAAAAAATATTTTAATGCACCATTAATAAAGGGTCCAACGCATTAATACAAGAGAAATATTGCAAATAATATTAAAATAATACATCAGAAAAAAACAATAAGATAACTGAATGATAGGTATGTACAATTTTTTCTCACGATGGGAAAGTAGGAAAAAAGAAGAACATATTTACAGACTGGAACCAGTGTGTTTCTACAAGAAACAAACACCTCTACAATATTTACACGCCTTTGTTTTTTTTGTGTGTGTATTGTTCTCGATCGATGAAGGTCAGTGTGTACTGAACAACTCTGGCGACTCTACATATTATACAAGGTTTCCATTTCGAAAAGGAACAAACAGACTGCTGTTAAAAGTGGCTAAAACAAAGAATAAGAACAAGTTCGCCTGGCAAAACTTTACACAAACTGCACAGCCTAATCCGAGAACCAACGGCACCAGGAACCTCGTCGTCCTGCAAATCTGACCAGCGTCCCCTAACGAAACCTCACAGACAAAGTGGCAAACAGAACTCCTATGGTGGCAGGTGGGGCAAAATACCTGATTAAAAAAAGCCAGTTCTTTTTACCCGAGAGCCTCGAGGAGGTGGCGAAGCGTCTTACAATCACAGGGAGCTCAGCTATTATTATTATTTACCAAATTAGCTCAATCTTAAAGAAGGACGATCCTCCTGATCTACAGAGGATAAAACCTTTGGGTAAAAAAAAATCTACAAAGAATAAAGAAGTTCTGTAAAGTGTTTCTTTTACCTCCTATGATGCTCGACTTTGAGGGGAGGGAAAATACCTACTCAGATCACAAGCAGCCAAATTCTGGTCAAGGTTTAAAAAGTCAGAGCTACGGATTAACGTTAAATCGGCTGAAATAAGAAAGCTGTTCATTAATCCAGCAGGCTCAACAAAGGGACTTAAACACCTAACTAGAGAAGTACTTGAAAAAACGTATTTCACATCAAAACATTAAGATCCACAAACAGACCCAACAACCAATGATGCTGATCATCCGCTTAGAATGCCGCCTTTAAATTTAAGCTCTGAGAAGTATTAGATAGAACAGTCTGTCCTCGTAGTTGACGTGTTGGATGTGAGATTAATGCTGAGGACTTAAGACTTGAGCCAATGTAACAAAAAAGACTCCCGGTTGGGAACGGGATCTTATCCCGTTTTGTTCGAGCGGACATGAGCGTTACAGCAAGAGGAAATTGCTGAAATGTTTAACTCTTTTTATGAATGGAACACACTGTGCAGCGCCCCCTGCCGAGTATGGGCCGGCCTAGTCGCAGCCTGGTCAAAGCGTTTAGCATGCTGACCCTTGCCCAACGTCAGACGTGCTTAAGGATCATGTGAGGTTTAGAACTGGACCCTGAAGTGACGATCTGTTCCATTAAATTCTACAAAAAGTTAGGGAGCGAGTAGTTTTAATTCTTTAGCTGTTTATCGCGTCCCAAATCACATACTCGTGGCATTTTGGCACACTATTCACTTCGGTTCGGGACGCAGCCTTATGAATGAGGAGGAGCTGAGACTCAGCGAGCTATAGCATAATTAGTAAAATACTAAATTTTACCCCAAACATATCCTATTCAGGGTCTCAGGAGAGTCCGAGCTACGCAATAACGTTAAATCGGCTGAAATCAGAAAGCCGATTCCTTCACGGTGCAGCCTGGGATTCTAAGCCGGGACCTCAGGAATAGGTGTGTTTAACAGACGGCTCGTATCACTGAACCAGAGCTGTCAGTTAATTAATAAATAAGCCATGTTACTATTATTATTAGATAATTAAATGGCCTTGTCTGAGAGACAGATCTTTGTTTGCTGCAGCAATGCTCTGTAAAGGACGTTTAGAGCACGTCGGAGCCTGCGCCTTGCCTATTTTGGGATAGGTTTCAGACCGTGGACCCTGTAACCATGACCAGGATAAACAGAAATGGTGAGTTTGGCAATCTTGTTAGTTTAATTCCCTGCAGTCCTGTGGCAGCACCACAACAAATCCAAAACTCTGCTAAACGATAAGGCGTGTTCTTCGTAAAATTAAATTATGGATCAAAAATATTAATTAAGAAACGCATTAGGGCTGCACGTCTGAGCTCTGCACCTGTACTGCAGATTTAGTACAGGGGGAAAAAAGTTTTGGCCATACAGTCTGCATTCCTGAGAATCATTTTTGTTTTACTCGATAATTTTGTTTATTCAATTTGATAAGATACTGCACAACTAAGATAAAGAGCCTCACTTTTGTGAAGGCTCTCCAGGATTTTTTTTTTAAACTATGAGCTTGATTTTGAACCTCCTAAGCCTGACCGTTTTTATAATTCGTGGCGCTCCAAGCTTTGGCTTTAGGAGCATGTTTGATGAAACATGAGACCGGATGTGTTAGATAATTAGTTATAAAGGTACAAGTGAATCCCTTTGATTGGGGGCATACATATTCAAAATGTTTGCTACAATCAGGTAACAAACACTGAAACTGAATAAACCTCGAGATTCAAATGAGAGTTCTCTGAACTGTGGGCACTTTTGGACAGCTCTACCTTTAACCCAGGAAGACGGGGAGTGAAAAAGCGACAAACTGGGAGTCTGTACCTTTAAACTGGGGCATTTAAAAGGGGATGTCAATTTTGGAGCAGGGGCACACAAAGTGTCACAACGCTCATATCAAATCAAAAATAAGCAGGTGTCTTTCTTTGTTCTTTAAAAAACAGAACGAGTGATTTCAACTGGGGAAAAAGTTAAAACTGCAAAACAAACACACCTTTGTGACCTGAGGAGCTTCCGAGATTCCACGTCGTTTAAACAGAAGGTCAAGTATCTCTATAAAAATGAACGCAATGGCTGATCTAACTGGATATGGACTGCAAAAAACTACCCATAATGCTGTGCCTTTGTCCTGCGGTGACGAGACTGACAGGGGTGGACCGATGTAGGCTCTCGGTTCCGGTGCGGCGGGATTCTAGTTGAGAGTTCCTCTACAGTTCTCCGTCCCACACAAACAGGGAATTTTGTTCTCTTCTATGGGGAACTTGTAGTCGTACGTGATCTCTTCGTTCACTCCGATGGGCTGCTTGGAGTAAATGACGATCTTCTTCTGAGACTCGATGGTGATCACCTTCGCGTAGCAGTTCGGCTGCAGAAGACAGGAAGAGGTTACATACTCGATGTGCGCACAGCGAGAACTGAAAGTACAGCCGATCCATTGCCCAACCCTTTCTAGATGTACATGTACGCTGTATTATCTGAGCAGCTTCAAAAAAGCATAATCCTTTCTCTAGACATAGCTGTGAATCTATTTGATAGATAACTAACTTTATTAAACCCCTGGGAAATTTGTGAAAAAAACATGGGATTGTTTTAGACTAGCCTTAAGGTACTGGACTCTGGACCTGATGGTCCAGGGTTCAAATCCCACCTCTGCCAAGCTGCTATAGTTGGGTTCTTAAGCAGGCTCGAATTGTATCAGTTGAAAGGGCGTCTGCTTAATGCTGTAAATATACAACAACACTACTTGAGCTGAATAAATTCTACCAAAGTTACATCATCAAACTATCCTTGGGTGGAACAGAAAACTGACTCATCATAACAGCTATTAATCAACTACTAAACAAAATTTCTAGTCTAATATAGTGTCCAGGTAAGTGCCGTTTAACGTCTGTTCGCTTTAACAGTCAAAATCCAAAAATTTTAAATAGGGAATAAAAATCTACCTTTCAACTCTGAATATATATATAGCAGTTATAAACAGGCAAAGATGTTTTCCTTATCATATCTTCCTTATAATAAATAGATTACAAATTACTGCTTAGTTATGGACTGGCACCAATTATTATTCATTTATTCTACCCAGCTGGTCAAGCTAGTTAATGCTCTGAAACTACGAGCAGAGGTGGGAGTTAACAGGCAGGGATCTGTCCTTCACTCAAAAGCTAATTAGCTCCTGTTTGTTCTAGAGACTATTCTTACTCGGTTGATGTGTTTAGAGACTTTATTGTGTACGGTCCACATGTTTATGTGGATGAATTTCCTCTACTTATTTGTACCAAGCTGTACTAGTATAAGCAGTACTGTTTGGTTTGTGATATTCTTTCTAGACTTGATACGGTTATGTATCATTTTCTTGTGAAAACATTTTATATTGCTAACACTACGTGACTCTGGTACTGTCCCCTTAAAGAACTTGTAATAATGAGAACTCAGCAACCTTGACAGGACGGAAAACACACTGGATACATTCTAACTTACTCTGTGTTTAAAACAGAGTCAGTATTGTTTTACCAATGTGATGTACCTTTGTTGATGTTCATACAATGATGTCTACTGAAGCATGAGTCATTCAGATGGTATCTAGAAACATGCAGTTTGCACATCAACACATCCATCACCTTCACTAAGCACAGACTCGAGCTCAAGTGCAAACTTGAAGAGTAGACTTTGGACTCTAAACATGTCCCGTCTTATGATGTCCAGACTGTTTTAAGTCTGGATTAATAAAACTCCCAAATACCATCGCAGGAGTAACATTTGCTGCCCATTTTGACTGTTTGGTCACCTATCAGCATTTCAGAATAATACAGGGACTTGTATGATCATTTTCCTGATTAACTCCTGCATGTAAAGACTTCCTCTAATTATGTCTGCATTCCATCTAACTTTTCCCCTTCATTTTTCTTATCCTGCTTTTTATTAGCCAAGTTCAGAGTCTGGCCAAGAGCTGACCATCTGGATTGATGATGTACAGGTCACATAAACCAATAAGGTAATGCTTTCGCTGGGCTTCCTATTGATCATATTTGTTACTGATTGCCTAAGAAGAACATTTGAAAACGCTTATTTCTCAGCTCTGGTCCCTTTGAACATTTCACATAGTTTCTACACCTGGCGTTGCTCACATATTTGCTATTTGGCAAGGAAAACACAAATACAGATCAGGAGAGTCTGTTAGGGCCTAAGAAAACGTGTTTTAATGAAATGAAAACATATCTCGAGGACAATGCTGGAACACGCTGCAGGGAGGAGCGTGAGATGAGTCAGATGAGGGACGTGCTAAGTTGAAGCACAAAGCAAAACTAATTAAATTACGTTACAATCACAGCTTTAACATGAACTGAGAATCCCCCTAAAACTCAGTCTAATGAAGACTCTTGGAGGCAACGAGAAAAGTTCAAAACTTACAAATGAATCAGTATATCGAAGCAAAATCATTACCTATGATCACATTGGACTTTCTATAAGTTAAATCAGACTTTTCAGTTGTATTAACATTTGCTGAAAGGCACAACATTTCATGCAGGGTCCTGCTGGCCTGTTATCCTTCTCTAAGCCCACATGCTAAGCCTAATAAATATTTTTATGCAGTTTGTATAGCATACTCTCACTACGGACTAGTGGGGATATTTCTAGGAATACACTGACTTTTCCATTTCCAATTCCGATACCTAAACTTTACATATCAATCAATACCCTTGTTGGATCAATAAACCATAAAACTCACCATGTGAGAGAGTCTTAACACATCAGGACTGATGTAAACATTGTCTTCAAACTTTGTGAAACAAAATACAGTTACAGTTGAAATGTATTTGTCACTACATAAATGTGAAAAAAGGAATCTATATTTATAATATATTAGAGCATTATTAATCATTAATATTACACTGTATTTTGCATTGCTAATACCGCCTTGCAACATTGCAACATTGCAAGATTTGACGTAAATGGATTGGTCCCCACAGATTGGACTTCTTTTCTTGTTAATGTTCTTTAATATCTAGACTGATATCCGATCCTAAATTTAGATCGGTGAATCCCTGAACTTTTCGCCAACCGTCTTCAATGTATAAGATTTAATTTGTTGTATTTTTTAAACAGTACAAATTATAATGTATTAATTATTCTCTTCATCTGATTTGAACTTTTTCATCGTTTATTTTTTACTGCCTTTATGCCATTTTCTGTACTATAAAGCACTTTGAACTATTGTTCTATGAAAGGTGCTATAAGGTTATTATTATTATTTAGTGTCATTCCAGTTGGTGTTTAAATACATTGAGCACAGCTTATTTCTCATTGTTTTATGGTCCCTTTGGGTTATATTGTCCATTTTGGGATACAGTTTCACTTTACAAACCCATTTCATAAAGTATAAGCCAGCTTCTGTCCAATCCATTTGGACTAACGCAATAAAAAATTCCTCTTAGTCCAGTTACGATCCCCTGATTACGTGCCACCTTGCCCCCCTGTCATATAAGAAGAGCTGCCACTTTTACGGCTCCCACCATGCTAAAGGGCAGCACGGATACCCATTTAGGGGGTTACCGAAGCGGGATAGTAAGGTTTTAAGCAAAAACATTTACACCTGATAGTCACGTGGTTCCTAATCAGAACTTGCTTCCTGTGCTTAGTGTTTAGAGTTTTTAATATGCAAACAATGGCTGCTGCATTGATCTGCATGATCTCAGACGTTTCCTAAAGCGAAGAGGAAGATGTAGACGCTTTTAAAAGCGTTTCACACAGCAGTGACCGTGATTCAATTCATTTGTGACACGGTCACTACCTTGTACATTCTGGGAGTTTGTTCCTTTCCACTGTCGCCCTAGGCTTGCTCAACTTAGAATTGGCCTATTAAGGTAATATAAGATTGTAAAGCTGCTTTGAGACAATGCAACATTATAAAAAGTGCTACAGAAATAAATTTGACTTTTAAAAATGACCTGAAATCTTGTAAGTTCCCTTGGGCCAAAAAAAATAAATAAATATACATGTATAATTGTACATTACATTATAACCGTATTTCCTAACAAAGCCGACTACACGATCGCTTTGATAATGTGTGTTTTAGTATGTGTGTGAACAGCACAGGACGTTCAGTTCAGGAACATTTAATGACTCACACCAGGTATCCTGTAACACAAGCTTTGTATTTGAACTACTGCCGAGGCAAAGCTGCCAAAATGACGAGCTTTCACTCTTATTTTTCAAACCCCTGCACCAGAAGGCGAAACTTGGGTGTATGAGCTGCTTTTAGGGTACTTACGGTGCAGCAGTGGTTGATGAAGCGAGCCAGATTTCCACATTTGGTGGCATCAATGATGGTGTCATGATCAACGCGGAACAAGTAGCTGCTGCCGATGCCTTCTTGAGCGTAGCGTTTCTCCCGCGTATCAGCCACCATCTGAAAGCGCATTATTCACGAGCCATAAATACACAAAGGGTCTGAGGATCCTGTTATAGAACATGTGCCCTTTTAATCTCAGAACCGCAATAACGAAGGACGATCGCTAACAAAAAGAAGTACATCGCTTTATTTAATAGTCTTATGTGGTTATGGTAGCTTTTTTTTAATTAATTGGAATAAACTTCTAAAGATTAGACTATATGGACAATAATATTGGGACAGCTCAACAAGCTTTTATTACATCCCATTCTAATCCATAGGCACTAATAGAAACTTGGTCCCGTTTGCAGATATAAAAGCTTCCACTGATCTGCAATGGCTTTTGGACTGTGCCTGTGGGATTTTTTAATTAATTTAAATTTTCAGACACTGGCTTTGGGCGAGAGGACCTCGCTCACGATTTCTGTTCTGGTTCATTCCCAACGATGTTTAGCGGTGTTGAGCTCAGGGCTCTGTACAGGCCAGTATTGTGGTCCTATTTCTACTGGGGCACAGTCAGGCCAGACCAGATAAGGCCCTTCCCCAAACTGTTTCCACAGTTTGTTTTTAGCTGGTGATTTAACTGGCCATTAACCTTCCTCCACCAAACTTCACAGTTCTTCGGGCATTCGCCCCAACCCAGAGATGTCCATCAAACTGCCACATAGGTCACTCCACTGCTCCAGAGTCTGGTGTTGGTGTGCTTCACACCACTTATGACATAATGCCAGAGGAGGTTTGGAACAGCATAAGCTCTGCTCTGTAACTGTACGTGGTCTGACACTCTGTAGTTACTGTGGTTCCTAAACGCTTCCACTTTTCTATAAAATCCCTTGGACGTGCTCGGATTCAGAGTTTTATAAAGGCAGAATGCATGGTGCTTGATATTAGACACCTGTGGCAATGAAACATTAAATTAAAGGCATCCTAGAAGTTTTGTCCATAGATAATCTGAATAATAAATAAAAGGATTAAATGTGACGTATTTACTTTTATTTGACCTTTTATCAGAGGGTTAAGAGCCTCAATTAAAGCTTTTTCTTACAACTACAACACATCAATCCACCCCCATATCAAGATACAGTGCCTCTATGTTTTGTTTTGTTTCTCTTTGAAGTGAAGCAGCAGTCCATAAGGCAGGACTTCTCTAAAAACAGTTAAGAAAACTAAATTTACCTGTCTGATATTTTGGCCCACATACTCGATCACCATCTCATCCGCTGCGATGGGTTCCAGAGCGAACAGACCCCACTCGTGTATACGGCTGCGACCGAAACGCAGTTTCTTCTTCCGGAACTGCAGACAGAGGATGATGAAGAACACAACACACATTGCAATAATCAGTAACTGCATCAGTGTCACATGTACACACATTGTTATCACTGAGCAGTAACAAACAGCCACCTCGCTATCTGAATAGCCCTTGTTCTTGGAAATGCTATTAGAATAATAATAATGACCATTTGGATAACATAAGCTCAAAGTCTTTTCTTAAATCCTCGTTCTAGCCTTTTTTAAAACCTTGATACATTTATTGGCTTTGCTTAACATGGTGGAGGAGGAGCTTTTTATGCTTATGCACCCTTTCTCTGTCCCCCACCCTTGTGCATCAACACAGAAATATTTGCAGGGACGTAACCTGAACAACGTCGGGTTACAGAACTCCCCTCGGTTACGTCTTTGTAAGCTTTTCTAGCTGAAAAGCGCAAGTAAAAACTGTATTCGTAAAATATTACCTGCTACAGAACCCAGAGTGGAGCTTTTTTACTGACAGGAAGGAAGTGAAAGGTGCCGGTAGAGGCAAAATACCATTCAGAGACCTGACGCTGATGCACACTGTACAGAATTTAAATTCTCGGGTTTCTTTCTCAGCCTGATATTAATTGTAATTCATTTTTGGTTTGGATCATGGGGAATGGGTTTAGCATAACTTTGTTACTGTGTATTCCAGGGTTTCACTGTACTTGCTATTGCCAGCTGAACTGGACAGAAAATTTCAAACTTGGATTCATTCCTTTTTTCCCCCTCTGACCTTCACACAAACTTTTGTGAGCTTGAGGATATTTGGAGAAAGTTCATCCTGTTCCCCTTCTGAAAACTGGTTTCTTGGCAGCTTCTGCCACAAAAGACCATTCCTAGATTGGGATATGGATGAGGCTGCTATTGAAGTGTAAGGGGAGCTGACAAAATACTTGCCACTGTAGCCTATGTTTTTTTTCTGGTTGTATTCTAATTTTCTGGTTGTATTCTAATAAAGAGACTGACAGCATTATATATGATATTATAACATTGCTAAATCTAATCCATGGTGAGACTGATATGGTAAGATATTGTACCCTTGTTGTTATCTGACTTGCTATGTAGACTATTTAGCAGTAGAATGTGCCTGCTGAAGCCTGATAAAATGGCAGCACCCACTCTGTTTCATAAACGATTCAAACTGGCTCATGTCATCAGGCATTCACATATCAATCACACTCAGTGATAACACACATTGTTTTCAAGGGAAAAAAAATCTGTAGGGTTCTAAGAAAAAACAAAACAAAACACAGGCACAGACCCAAAAGGAGTGGGTGCGAGCCAACTTTCTATTCACACGGGTATGTGATACACGTATGTTTTATCACATCAATCTCTTGACATTTGAACCGAGCAAAATATAAAAAGATACTTACTTTAAATAAGTCTGAAAAAAAAAAAAGTTGCAGAGTACATGCACTGTCACGAAGGTTTTACACGCACTTCATTCTGTTTACATTCTACTTTAGATCAATGTCAGTACGCTGACATGACAGTTGATTTCACCTCCAATTCCTGCTGTACTTTAATGCTGTGCTTTCCACAGCCTTATCAAACACTGCTCATAACCCTGAGAACACCTTCCTCACAGGCCAGAGCGTCATGCTGTCGTCACGGCCAAATGTGTGGAGTCTAAGATATGGCAACCCTCAAATTAAGTCACTTTGACTTAGTAGTCTTTGCTCAAAATGATTTGCTTTTTTATTAAATATTCGCACGTTTTAGGCATTGAGAACCATTTTTAGGAGTTTTGGTGTTAATACGAAAACATTTCAATCTGTGAAAACCTGGCAACCCATCAAAACGTGGGAAACCAGAAGAGAAGAGAACTATTCCAAAAACAGAAGTTTGCATTTAAGGATTATATTGCCAATGAGACTCTGCTATGCAAAAACCGGCGACACAACCACCCAAAAGCACAACAGTGTCTTTTAAGCTAACTTATATGTTTAATTATGTTACCTCTATCACTCACCATGGTCCAAACGATGATCAAATGTCCTTAGGATTAAATATTATTAAAGCAAAAAGGGTTTAAAAGCAAAGGTATTCACTGGGTGTACTATTTTCTTCCACATGACGAGTTCGACTCATTCGAAAAATAAATCCAACAGTACCCGATAATGTTGAAAATTGGATTTAGCTAATTTATGACCACTATCGTTGTATGTATAAACTGGAGTTAAAGCATCAGACGTTCACTTGACTTGAGACTTTGAGATACCTGAATATTACCACATTAACTTTGGACTTTTTTTATTTGTATTAAAATGTATGTTACATTTAACTAATATTTGGAGCTTAAATGACTATAGGAGTTTTATATTTGAAGTTGATTTGGAGTTAATAAATAAAATTAATATCCATTCCAGCATTTAATGGCCCGTGCTGATCGCTCTCTTATCGTAAGGCAATGAGAACAATAAAAATACAAATCCCTGAAGGTCTGATAAGGGTCAAGGCCAGATGTGTGACGCTTCACCTTGAGCTGGTTGAGTTTGAGCAGGTCGGAGTCCATCACAGCCGCCGTGCCGATGGCACTGAGGAGCCTCCTCTGCTCCGAGCGTCTCTCAGCAAGCAGACGGTTCGAACCCTGAGTCACAAACAATAACAGCAATTAGACAAAGCATTTGATTGAAGTTCAAATTCAGATTAAGCAGATTCAGTTAAACCTGAGCCAATGCAAAGTCAACATTTAAACCAGTTTGTAAAACATTAGAGTAAAAAGAGCATACTGCAGTTTCATAATCCACAGCTTTGTCCGTCTCAGGCATCTCCAGATCCAGGTAGACGTCCTTCTCCTTGCGGCTGATCGCGTAGTAGCCCTCGCTTCGGGCGGATCCTGTGATGTGCTCTCTCAACTGCCCATCCGCCGCCTTCCTTTTACGCCGCGGGTTTGGGATGTTAGTTAGTGCAAACGGGGTCAAGGATCAAAACATCGAAAGGCTAGAAAGAACAATTAAAGGTCTACCACTATAGGACTTGGTGTGTGTGTGTGTATATACACACACACACAAATACATATATGTATATACAAACATTCATACACACCGCTGTATGTGTATCATAATATACAATAACATATCACTATGTAGGGTGTGTACACACACACACACACACACACACACACACACCTTAAATAAGTATGTAGATAAGTATGTATATAAATATATATAAACACGCACAAGAATTACTGGATTTTTTTTTAATGAATACGAAGAGGATGCCACAAGAACTGCTGTATATTTATATTTGTTTGTTGTTTGTTTGTAATTCTTTCATGCTCTGCTACTGGTCCATCATCATGACTACTTCTTGTAGTTCAAAATTCTTTAATTTTTTTAACTGGTTGTGAGATGTTCTTATTCCTAATTCTAGCATATTAAATATGTGCACTCCCATTTATTTTATCTAGTTATTGTATCAGGAATATCGTGTTGTTTTGGCTCGGCATAATCAAGGCAGTCCATTAGTATGTATTTTATTGTGATTGGGGTTAGACACTTCACACGCGCTAGGCGTTTCCTCTGTCAGTTACCTGGGACTACATGAACATCTTAATCATGCTGCCAGAGAAAGTGTACAGCAGATGTGAGACAGACAGTGGATGAAGGGCCTCAAAGTTAAGACCTCTTGGTTCATAACTAAAGATTAAGTTACCTCTAATGACTTGTGGCTGTCTGCATTTCACTCATGTTTCTATAATTATAAGCTCTATTAGGCTTTGATTTAGTTCCCTTAAACCGCCGTTACTTCGTGACGATGAGAAAGAGCAAGTCCGCTCATTGCAGATTTGCTTGTAACAAACAAACGAACAGTCTTTGAAGTGGGAAATGACAGGGTTAAGTCGCAAGCTAGGGAGCACAGGGTCTGAATGCATGTTTTCACCAGCAGGGTGCTGTGGAAATGGTCCCCATTTGACCTTCTCCCTCAGACCGACCTATTTGACAGAATTCTTCCCCAAGTTAAACATTATAGCAGAATCATTTATTCGGATAATTAAGAAAAGCAAGCATCACACCACCCCGCCCGAAAAAAACATGTCCCCTGAGCCGTAGTAAAGGATATTGGGATGTGTGACCCAATGGGTGTCGTTGAGCCAGTCCGTGTTGTGATCGTCCTGCAGCAGCTTGTCGTACGTCACCTTCAGGAGCTTCATATCCTCCTGATCCAGGCCGGTGTTCCAGATGTCGTACAGGATGGTCATCTGCTCGAACTCGCTGCGGTGCTTGTACGAGGGTGGCGGGGGAGGAAGAGGCATCACGGGCTGACTGGCCTTCCTCTGGGTGGACGGCGTCAGGCCCGCTTCCTGGAGAAAAAGCCTCTCGCTCTTCCTGACTTCCTCCTTTTCGAACTTGACGCGCTCGTCCAGGCCGAAGTCCGAGTCGCCCGATTCAGAGCTGGAGCTGGAAAAGTCGCCAGTCTCAACATGCTCAACGTCCACGTCCTCCTCCAAGTCCTGAGAGGCCAAACAAGACCGTGTTTGTGAGAACGAAAGGGGATATGCACTGAGTACAGAACTGGGAGCAGTGGTTGGGGTCATTACAGTAGTTAGGAATGGAAAAACACCCTAATCAAAATCCTGACAATGACATTATGATGTGAAATATTTCTCATTTTGTACATCACTTGACAATAGAGCAGGGATAAAAGCAGAGCCATGGCCTCCCGAGAACGTTAAAATAGCTAAGCTACATATAATAACGTTCACGCAGAGAGAGATTACACCACATGGCGTTAAGAAATCTTTCTCCACCACCACCACAATTCTTGAGTCATAACTAAACAGCTGTTGAATTCAAAAGAATAAACTGTAGAAATTATAAGATGCACTTTCCTGCTGTCAAAATAACCTCGAAATTCGAATTTCAATCAAACCAACTCTGCTAGGCTTGGTGAAGGATCTGTATTTAAGGGTTCTAAATCTTCAAACTATGCCATAATCACTATTTCCTACAACCTGGGGACCTGGGGTGAACGAATTGGGACACATTTTGAGAACATACAAACATGTTAACTTGCTTGTAAATACGGTTTCCTTAAAAAAGTGCCAACTAAAGTGACTATTTCTCTTTCAAAAGCTATGGTTCCATTTCTATTATTCCGTGTTTACATAGACTTAATAATCCTATAATCATTAATTTCTTCAAGAATATACTGCGTTTCAAATTCCACTTTGCGGCTTCTGCATTCCATTCCAGGGTTGCCAGATCCCACGCGAAGAACAAGCAACCAGGTCTATGGAAACATGTCCAAATGAAGTCTCTTAAATTTAGAGTGCTGAGAATGATCCACCAGCCAAATAGTACGTGGTCCTGTGGGGGTTCCGGGAACAGAGGAAAGCGGACTAACAAAGTAAATAGACAAAACAGATTACCTCTAAAACTACATGGTGGAACTGAAAAATTGGGACAACGAGTGTAGAAACAACGAGGTGAACTTAATAAAGTGATTGGTGAGTGTACATGGAGTTAGACAGCACTTAACACCCTAGGTTTAAATAAGATTTCCAAAACAGAATTTGTTTATGGTGCTTTATGAATGACATCCTTATGGAAAAAGGCGCTTGACGATTTGGTGCTGCAATCAAAATGATGAAAGACAGTAACCGCATTACAGATAGAAAGACGTTTAAAACAGACGTTATTTCACACCAATAGAGTGTAACGAGACAACCCATGTGAACACGCACCTCTGACTTCCCTTTCCTCTGAGTCTTGCCAGGTTCGTCCTTTAGTTTCTTGGCCGGCTGCAGCTCCACGTTCTCTTTATCTTTCCTAGTCCTCTGTTTACCCGTCCCTTTCTCCAGCTCGTCCTCTCTCTTGAGCAAGCCTTTCCTTTTAGAAGCGGGACTGAGAACCTGGGAATCGGTGGATTCCCCAGCCTCGCCCACAAGCCCCATTCCTGATACAGGACCCAGAGCGAGCTGCTCGGCCATGTCCCCGATAACCTCCTCCGGTGCCTCCTGGACACAGTTCTGGTTGAAATCTGTGGACACCACGACGGTGGCGTCCGCTTTGGTCCTCTTTGGGGCCGTCGGGAGCAGAGTGGGTGCGAGCAGAGACGGGGACCTGGAGTAGTTGTGCTCATGCAGGACGAACATGCCCTCGGGGTCCAGTCGGAGACGCCAGGCCTCTTCGTCCTGCTTGTGCTCTTCGGCCTCGTCCGATGTCTCGGTTTCTTCAGAGTCGACGTCCTCGTCGACGTCCATCTTGGAGGCGACGTGAGCCAAGACAGAGAGGTCGGGCGCTTCCGCCGACCCCAGCTGCCTCCCCTCGTCTTCGTCTTCATCCTCCAGGGTAAGAAGCGACTGGCTGGAAGTCCTTGCCCGGCCACGGGGTCGACCCTTCTGAAAGGGTGCGGTCAGGGTGGGTTCCTCGTAGGCTATTCTGACCATCGAGGCGTGGTCCAGTGGTAGGTTTTGGACTGTTAGACAGACGGGAGCGGCGGCTATGGGACGCGGGGATTCTTTGCCACCCGCTCGTCTGGAAGGGGACTTTGCAGGGGGAGGCTGTTGGCTTTTCTTGGGCTCCTCTGGACGGAGGGAGCGCACTGGGGGAGGGACGGTAAGAACGTTGGACAGTGAGGTTGACGGAAGGTTAGCTTTGTCTGGCCGTGAAGCGAAGGGGCATAGCATCGGGAGGGGTTTGGACGGTGGCGTACCAGTGGGCGTGGCCACAGGAGAGGATGAAATGAGTTGGTCCGGAGGTTGGGATTTGACAGGTGATAGGAGGAGAGATGGCGAAACAGATGAAGATGGTGAAAGGGGCGTAGTGGAGAGAGAGATGGAGGGTTTGGCTTCACCCTCCTCCGTGGTGAAGGACACGGTTTTGCGTCGCTTCTTCAGAGGAGGCAGGATAGGAGAGGAAGGGCGAGGACAAGGTGGAGATGACGGACGATGATCCGTAAGTGCACCCGCGGCCATCTGTTCATCTGTTTAACCAAAAAAAAGAGAGAGCATCTTTGAAAGGGCTGAACAAATAAAACAAACAATATCTACATCTAGGTATTCTCGGTTCTCTGTACTCTTGCTTAAAACTTGACTGGTCTCGACTTGTTTCACGACTAACAATAGTCCTTGCTGAAGGGGAGGTCTCGGCTGTTTGTGTCCTGGTTTTCCAAATTTTAACATCAGTAGCTCATAAGTCTAAAAATGGTTAGTAACAACAGCCAACCAAAAGGAAATTAGAAACTGAATGCTCCAGAACACAGGCTGCAGTTACAGATCACCAATACAGCAAGTGTCTTTACCTTTTCACTTTCAATCCATTACACACTGAAATTATACAAGCACTAATGAGCTAATATGTTTTACCCTACAGCACATTAATGCAAACGTTAATGTGTAATCAGCTCCGCTATGAAACAATACAGACTAAAATAGTCATCTGTTCATACTTTTAACTTGTAATCAGGGACCTAATAATGAGTTCTTTGAACATCAGAGGGCGCAATCATCATGAATACGCATTATAAAAACAGGCAAGAACATGTATTATGCACAAAAAAAAGTTGTTTTTTTTTAGTTAAAAACTTGATTGTGGATTGTTTCTCATTTTTTATCCTTAAGTAAACGCCTTTCATTGAATGTTATGTAAACCGTGAAGCCAGTATAGTGGCTCGAATCGAGAACAAAGAGTATAGTTACAGCCCTACTTATGATAGATTTTTTTTGTATACCCTCATATCAGAAGCTCCTGTAGAATGCTTAGAATGGGGGTTCATTCACCTTTTCATTCATGTTATTCTTTAAGGGGAAAAAAATTTGCACGGTATTCTGGAACAAATTTATGACGAGAACCAGATTATTTACGTCACGTGTTTTACTCACACACACACACATACACACGTTTGTAAGCCTGACCTGGTTTAACCTCTGCAGCAGCCAAGGCTGATGCTTGGTCGATGCTTGCCGTCTCTCTGTAAGAAAAAAAAACAGAAGCATTCATTCAGACTTCTTTGATCCAGTCAGTCCATCAGGAGTAAAACAGATCCACTAACAAAAAGACTCATACTTCTCTTTCTGTGTGTCCATAGCCACGCTGTCCATGGTGGACTCGTCCATTGTGTCCAAGCTCTCGCTTTCCTCAGGTCGCCGCAGGTCTTCGTCATCTTCGTCTTCCTCGTCGGAGGATGAAGAGGTTGACGAGGAAGAGGAGGAAGAGGAGCTTCCGGATGAAGAAGAGATGCTTTCTTCGTCGCTGTCGGCGCTGACGACTTCATCTGGGAAAGATTTAAAAACAAGCAAAATGACTAAAGAACTTTTTTTATACGAAGCTTTAAAACAAGAATTCACAGAGCGCTTGAGAAACAAGAAAACTCGGACACGGCTCACCATCTGAATCATCTTTCTCACTCTCATCGTCTTCCTCCTGAAGCACAAAAAAACAATCAGGGACAAATCCACAAAGCCACACTACAAACAAGCTCTGTACAGGAGAAGCGTCTATAAAGCAGCGCTGTCCCCTAGCGTTTAGACCATGCAACTACACAGGTTTGGGGCTGTACCACAAACAGAAGCCTCCTTCTCACACACACACCTTCTCAGAAGAAGATTCATCTGACGTCTCCTCTCCCTCACTGTCCAGGTCGTAAGGCTTACGAGCTCTAGGTCTCTTCCTCCTCTTCGCTGCTGCTCGTTCAGCTGCCCGATTCTCCTCCGGCCGGCTTATACTGTCTGCATCTTTACCCTGATACAAGTCTGAGGGGAGATTTAAAGAGAATTAAACACACTAACAAACCAACAGTGTAAAACGGGTTTAAAAAGCTTCTAGGTGGACAAGGCTTTCATTCTTAAACAGGACAAGAATGTTCAGAATCTTTGTGGGAAGAAAACTTTGTTTCGAGATCTCTCACATCACTGTCTTTGTATTTTTTTTGTAGCTTTTGGAATTTTTTGACAGTCTTACACGTCTCCTTTTGCGTGTGGAAGAGTTTTGAGGTAGTTTTTTTGTTGTGTACTGTAACACAATACTTAATAGTTGGTTGGTAGAGATTATTATAATTTATAATCCTCACCTTCATCCTCCTCGTCTGGTGGAGTTGAAGGCCTTGCCCTTTTCAGTGAGCCGTCCTCTGCCAGCTCCTGAGGTTCTTTTCTTTTTACCTGAAAGAAAAACTCTCGATGAGTGCTCCAAACCGGTTTTGTAAAATCATGAGCTCTAGGGTCGTATCAAATTATGGTTAGCCTTATTAATAATAATTTTAAAAAAAACATTACTCACTGTAATAATGACTGTTATTGGTAACCCAGGATACAGTTTATTCACACTCACACTGGATCAGAGCAAATTACAACTAATCCAGCCTTAATCTTGGAGTTAAAAAGCCTACCAAAAGAGCCCAACTGCGGCAAAAGGACGTAAACAGCTACAAGTGAGATTCTCAAAGATGAGACTCTCACGTCTGAAAGGGGACGGATGTGACAGTTAATTGTTTCGAACTTTTATGTTAACATGTTGTGCGTGTCATCACTTACATTTAAAAGTGCTCAGGAATGTCATTATATGTCACGTATATTAAAATAGAAATATTACTGGCACTAAATAATCAAAACAGCCTAGATGCGATATATTTGTTAATGTCCCACACGCTGCTTTTCTAAGAAACAGTTCTTCCACATTCTAGAAAGTACAAGCAATAATATAAAGCCCTATTGTAAGTGTTATTTATAAGTGCCTTATTGAATTATGCACATCTTTGTTTTAAAAGACAAAAATGCTGTGAAAAATAAAATTAGCCTCCTTATGCATGTGGAAGACAGAATATTCCCAAAGCATTTAAATCAAACTCCAGTTCCACCAAATGAAGGGAGAAACAAACAAAGTAAAATCTTTTCTAAATCTTTTTAACCAATGGATTTGAAAAGATTCAGTCTTTTAGACTGCGCTGTGGTGACATCTACTGGCCAGATTTGTGCCTGACAAAAAATAAATAAATAAATAAAAAAAAATAAAAATAAAAATAAAAAAGAATTGATTTCCCATCAAACTGAGAAGTTAAAAATACACCCTTTTTCTCTAGAAGGGCTAAATTACTACTCAAACACAGTCAGGCTGCTGTCAACCAGAAAAGTCACGTTCATAAACTCACTAGCAACAAACATGCTTGACCAGAACCCCCAGTACCCCACACCAACCCTCAGACAGTACTTTAAACCAAAATGGAAAGAAGTTAGTGCAGCTCTGTCGAGCCTCAGGTCTGTACATCCTTAACGGCAGGATAAGAGGAGACCTCTTTAGGGAGATTCACATGTTGTTCTGTTCCTGGAATGAGTGTAGTTGATTATGTCATTACCGACATGGACACATCCACCATCAACGCATTCACTGTCAGACAGCAGACTCCCCTATCAGACCATAACCAAATTAATGTTTATCTAAAATGGTTCAATAAACCCTGACACACATACATAGAGTCTGGAATCCTGTACACACTCCCCACGACTTATACCTGGAC
>JAUZSU010000836.1:0-14280 GCA_034780255.1 Parotocinclus maculicauda
ACACACTGTAGCTGGTGTTTTGGCCCATTCCTCCATGCAGATCTCCTCTAGAGCAGTGATGTTTTGGGGCTGTCGCTGAGCAACACAGACTTTAACTCCCTCCACAAAAGTTGAGGTCTGGAGACTGGCTTGGCCACTCCAGGACCTTGAAATGCTTTTTACGAAGCCAATCCTTTGTTGCCCAAGCGGTTTGTTTGGGATCATTGTCATGCTGGAAGATCTAGCCACGTTCCATCTGCAGTGCTCTCACTGATGGAAGGAGGTATTGGCTTAAAATCTCACAATGGTCCCGTTCATTCTTCCAAAATACCAACACCACAGATGATCATGTTCTAATTTGCCATACTGTTAGTATGATAGTGCAGTCGAACCCTGGCTATGGCATTTCAGCTAATGTATAATGAATGGTGATCAGAATAATCAAAGTACACAGTGTTCTGAATGGCTTCTTTGTTTTATTCCTTACATTTACTCACTTTCCATACCTGCTTATGGCGAGTAAGCACAGCAACGTATTGCATGAGCCTTTGTAAATGTGAGGAATGTTCATTTTGTTGTACTTTTTTATTGTATAGTGTACAAACTATAATGTTACCTAATGCCATATACTATGCCTTGGGCAATAGGATGATGTCATTGTATTTCCAAAATATCTAAATACCGGTACATCATTTGCTAATTTTGTTTTAAAAGATATCAGTGTGCTAAGCCTATGGTAGAATGGAATGAGCTGATTCGATTGGATATTCAGCAGCATGTTAAATAAAACCATTACATATATTATTTATTGTATTACAGCTGTTTCACCAAAATGTCATTACTTACCCTGATGCTTATTTTGAAATTATATTACACTGTACACACAATGTATATGTGCAAAACATATGTACACATAATGTGGTTGTTTCACTTGGTGAAATGGTTGCGATCTGTTGTTTCACAATTCCAGAGACCCAGGTTGCGACCTGACCACTACCTGTTTAAAGTCTGCATGTTCTTTACACTTCTGCATGAGTTTCTTGAACAAAATACAAAGACCTGCAATGAGTAAATTGGTATTTCCAAAAAAAAGTTAGGATTAAGTTTGGTTAGGACTAAGGTTGATTCCCACCTTGCACCCTGTACTCCCAGTTAAGCCCTAAGCCCTCACAACCCTGAAGTGGATTAAACAGGTATGGAAAATTAGTGAGTGAATGTGGCTTACACACTGTTATCAAAAATGAGTTATCTGAAGAGTTATTAATTTTGCTTGATGTGTTTATTTCATGGTTGAATTTGTTGTAGGTGTTGGCCACAGATATGTCCAAACACATGAATTTTCTGGCAGACCTGAAGACTATGGTTGAGACCAAGAAAGTAACCAGTCTGGGAGTGTTGTTGCTGGACAACTACTCGGACAGAATACAGGTTTGGATTATTATTATTTCTTTCTATGTCATGGTGTACATGTACAGCTACGAGATTAGGTCACATACAGTACAGAGCTTAATCAGGAATGGCAAAGGGCAGGTGTGAGTGCATTTGAACGCACAGTGAGACGAAGAATTTTGGAGGATGGCTTGGTGTCAAGAAGGGCAGAAAAGAAACCACGTCTTTCAAAAAAACATCAAGGGCAGACTGGCATTCTGCAGGAAGTATAGGGATTGGATTGCAGAGGACTGGGGTAAAGCTATTTTCTCTGATGAAGCTCCCTTTAGACTGTTCGAGACATTTGAAAAAATTATTGTCCAAAGAAGAAAAAGTGAACGCTACCACGAGTCCTGTGTCATGCCAACAGTGAAGCATCCTAAGACCATTAATGTGTGTGGTTGCTTCTCATCCAGGGGAGTGGTTTCACTCAACATTTTGATATCTGCCATTAATGATCTCTCAATGATCCAGGAGCAATTTGGAGGGGAAAAAATGCCATGTTACAAGGCAAAGTGATAACCATGTGTTATATAAATATACAAATGTTTATATTGTATAAGGAACTACAATTATAAGCAGTCGATATATATATATATATATATATATATATATATATAATTTTTTTTTCTTTTTCTCTGGTTTCAGGTTCTCCAAAACATGGTGCACTGTGCTGACCTCAGCAATCCCACCAAGCCTTTAGAGCTGTACCGGCAGTGGACAGACCGAATTATGGTGGAGTATTTCACACAGGGTGATCGGGAGAGAGACAGAGGCATGGAGATCAGCCCTATGTGTGATAAACACACTGCCTCAGTGGAGAAATCTCAGGTGAAAAAGCTGCACCAATTAAGAAGTCTGCACTGCTTAGGTCAATGTGCCCTGTTTTAATGGCACTCAAACTTTTCAGGTAGTTCAGGTCGTTTTTAAATTACCTCCAGCTTGTTTGTATATACAACTCACATTCCCCGAGCATCAGTATATTTACAGAAATACTGTTTACTAACAGATGAAATTAAGATATATTTGAATTTTGCACAATACAGTTTGTCATATTGCTATCAAATCAAACAAACCCCCCTGAGTTGACTGGGCATTATTAAGTTCAAGTATGCACCATTTAATGACTGCATTGCATTCTGTGTAACAGGGTGGCGACTCAAATAGACATTGACAGGACATTAACATAGTCTCATAGACTCTGTGTTCTACTTTAATGTAAATATAAAGTGTATTTTACAAGAATTCACTGTGAAAACAATACGTAAATGCAATAGAGATAGCACTGGAAATGCGAATAAAAACCTAAACTGTTATGCACATGCTAAACCTTTTGTAATTTATTAACAGAATTTAGACTGGTATGACTCTGTGTAGGGGAAAGCCATAACACTATGATGATATTTTGATACTTTTGTGTAAAGAATATGAAGATCTGTTTTTATGTGCAAACTAATAATGACTAACCACAGTTTACCTTCATGTGAAGGTGGGCTTCATTGACTACATCGTGCACCCCCTATGGGAGACTTGGGCTGACCTGGTCCACCCAGACGCTCAAGAGATCTTGGACACCTTGGAGGACAACCGCGAGTGGTACCAAAGTATGATCCCTCGCAGTCCCTCTCCCACACTTGAGGATCAGGACTCGCACAGTGCTACAGGAGCATCCACGAGTGAAAAGTTCCAATTTGAGCTGACACTGGAGGAGGAGGAAGGTGAAACAGACTCTGAGAGCCCCCAAGAGGACGAGCTTCCTGAATCTGAGAGCTCTACGACTCAAGGCCTTGTCTCCTGACACAATAGACATTGACAGTGTCACAGAACAAGACTAAAGGGACTTAAAGAGAACTGTTTGTGGCTACATGTGTAGCACTGCCTGAGAGAGAAGATTCTGTGATACTGTTCGACAATAGCCAACTGAGCAATTCGTTCCACACCTCCACATGAAAACCCTCATTACATTTTCTTTTAAGACTAATAGACAATTTTTCTGGCAAATACGACTTTTTAGTCCTAGCTTACTAAGACGTGTTTGTGTCTATCACACAGGCGGTTGTATAAATCTGACTTGTTCACTCAGCGACTGACAAGGGATTTAAAGCTGACTCTGCATCTTTTTGGCCTACTGGCAAAGCAAGAACCAAGGCCTTCTAAGATAGAGAGTATTTCTTTAAATCATGTACATGTTGTTTGTAGAGGAAAGTGTACTACTTAATGGTAACTGTACAGGGTCCAGAGACATTTGCAACACACCATAATTCTAGAACATGTAGGAGATTTCTTGCACCACACCACTATTTTAGAAAATATTCCTTTATTCTTCTAATAATTCAGTTAGCATTAATTTGGAGTTTTGATATTTTAGCTGCTTGGATTTAATTCAGTAAACAAACAAGGAAAAACATTATAATGGGTTAGAATTATGATACTATTAACCTCAGGATATAAATAAATATTTCACTTTAATGTAGCAAGGTACCCTTGTATATTACTCAGTGTCTTTGTTGTTGTGTATTTTTCAAGTTTAAGCTTTATTTTAATGTCACAAAATCTTAAAATCACACCTTCACACCAGTAATGTAACAGAAATTACCATTTAAAATTAATTTATATTTAAATAATTATATAATGGTTTATAGCAGTAAGAGAAGTGAGGAATCTAAACAGGATCCAAAGCCAAAATATTGATTTTAATTTCCATATTATTTATTGTTTTACAGTTGGATCATTCATAGACTGATGTTTGTCCAAATTATTTTTAAATATAAAAAATTGTTAAAGATGTTCATGCAGCTGAGGCCAGTATCTGCTCCTGTGCTCTCTGTAACTCATTTGACAGGATCTGTGTTGGTTACTTATATTTAATTGAGCAGAAGTGGAAATTGTGTAAATTCCGTGCAAGTAGGGTTTTAACTCTTTGTATCAATTATGTTTGTATTTGACTCACTGTTATATAGTTTCTTAGAGAAACAATAGATAAGGTACACTGTACACTATTCATATTTTCATCCATATTTTGGTTTTCAGGAAGCAATATACAGGGGTACCAGTTTGACATTTTCAATCTCAAATCACCACTTGTACTCTTTCTTGTGTTGTGGTTTCATTTATATATGTCCTGTTTTAACCTCATCATTTAATATGTATTATTTGCACATTGCAATCTGCCTTCACTCAGTTTGACTGCCTCAACTGAATCTTGAAATTGAATCAAACATAACAAGAGTACTTTTAAAGGGCTAGAGACAAAGATTGTTCCTGTTGTTCATTGCCATGTCAGTCACACGACTTAAAACAGTGTTCTATTAAGCGCTATTGAGCATCCATTCATTTTAGAATGAGACAAAACTAGCCATAAAGCAATGTGATTGTACTATTTGTTATAATTATTATAGAGACAGAGATATGTATCAGCACTTTTCTTTGACATATACATTATGGCTGCATTTTCAACCAAGAACAGAAATACAGAAAAGACAGTTTAATTTTGATTAGAAGAATGACTACAAATGGTTAGTTTTGTTTGTTTGAGTTAAGTTGAAGAGCTGATTGAGTGCAGTCAACCAGAGTTTCATAGAAACAGCACTAAAATGTGAAGAATATGTGCACAAATTTGTCTAGCTCTCTTGCTCTATCTTTCTCACACACATAGATTTATTCAGTGCCATACCTTATCTGTATGTTATAAAACAATAACATTTTTCATGCCATGTTATGTCTTTTCATCTACACTGATGTGCCAAGTCTCCTGCTTACTCATTGTTCAGATAGTGACAAATCTATTTATTATGTTCATATGTTTAGTAACACTGTGTATGTGGTCCAGAGAATGTGAGATCTTCATGTAAAGGTGTTTTGCCACTCCTGTGTCTGTCTTTTGAACCCTCATGTGCCAATTTCAAAGCCAAAAACTACAGACTACTTCAGGTTGTTCTCTATGAACCAATGTCAATAAATTAACTTAAGCTATCCATTGGTGTGACTTTGTTAACAACAGTAGAGGATGCATTCTGTACTGCACATAAGAATACAAATGAAATTATTATCGCTTATCAGAGAATTTGTTTAGAATGTGTTTTCTCCCAGACTGTTTTAAGATCTATTCCCATATTTTCAGGAAGCCTGGGGCCTTTGAAGGCCATTCAAAACCATAATCTTTTGTTATTGAAGTAGTTCAAGGCTGATTTTTGAGGTTTTTGGATACGTGTCTTTTCACATCTAACGTCTTTTCTGCTTCAGTTCTTTAAAGGCTGGGACAATAGCTTTCAGAATTTGATGATATTGAATAGCATCCATTTCTCCTCTATTCACACAGCATACAAGACTATGGTTTTGGTAGTAAGCACAACACCCTAAGTGTAACATAAGGGCACTCTGGTCTGGGAAAAAAGCAGACCCAACCCCCATTCAGAGAAGCACTAAAGATTAAAGAATTCACCCCTGGCATGACTGGGAGACTAATAAAGCACATCCAGACTAACAAATAATGCATCCCATGCCTCCAGTGACATGGAGATAATCCAGCCTGAACTAGAACCAACCATCAGGACCTTTAGTGCTAGGGGAACACTGCTGGGCATCACAGTGGAATGCATCATTTCAACACAAGTCTTAACATGCCAGAGACAGGAATCCAACCAGAGAGTCTAAGCTCTGGCAACCAGTACTCTACCAACTAAAGCACTGTGGAAAAGAAAAGAATTGTTTATGTTTATGTTCATTTTGATCTACTATGTGTTCATTCAACAATTTAATTTGTTTTCTGTAGATTTCAGATGTTTTGAAAAAAGGCATATAATTTGACCAACGGTTCCAAAATTTAGGAATGTGGCTGTATTAAATAGAATGACACATTTTAGCTTTAAATAAATAAGTTAAATAATTGTGGCCCCTCTGTAACATCTAAATCTGCAAAGTTTTAAATTAAAATTACTTTAATAATGTTATCTGTGATAGAACACAATCTAATCTCTACTTAAGGTAAAGCATTAATCACATAGTTTTTGCAAATAAAGTTTAATGAGATGTTTATATAACATTACAACCCAAGCCATCCTGAACAGATTTTACTTGTAAAGGGACTCTCAGATTTTCATTGGATTTGTCATATTTATATAAATTCAGCATGTGGCTGTGTTTAGGCATGTTGCTAAGGTAAACCTCTGGCTGCATTTATGGAATGTTGTCATAGTAGTCATGAATGACTCGTAGTGGGATGATGAATCATTCTTCAGGAAGGGAACCATTTAGTTAATTGACAGATGAAAGGCTTGCTTTTCTACTTATGTCTGTGCTCTACAACTTCTCTTAAAGTAAGGTGAGTTTGGAGGTTAGGGAAAACAGAACTTTATTCTGATGTTCTGTATAAATTTAGCAATATCAGTAAGGATATATCGTCCTTAAATATGGAAACACTGTTCAACACTAAATAGATTTTGTGATTTTACAGTAAAGTGGGTGTTACTCTGCCATGGATGAGAAATGAGGAACAAATGAACACAAAGGGGTTGTTTTATGAATTTCGTTTTTTTTCTAAACTATTATCATCTATCACAACATTCATCACCTTGTCTGGAGTGTGGTCAAGTTTCTTTTATATATTTGCTGTTGACCATTATGCATGTGAAGAACCAAACGGAAAATGGCTCTGAGTGAGGGTATTAGCCTCACAAGCTTTTGTAAATATGCCAGGGCATTATGGGAAATGTAATGCTCAGAATGATTTTGGGTGCCATGTCCTTCTAGTGCTACTCAGCAGTCCATGAGTTTTTAAGGCCATCATTCAGTGGAGCACAGCACTATGTCCCTGCTAGTACACCATTGCAGAGGGGTGAAGAAGAAAAGATCATAGGAATTAACTGGAGGCTTGCCACCCTTATCCAGAGCGACTTAAAACTCATACAGCCTTACAATCCAAGCAATTGTGGGTTAAGGGCCTTGCTTAAGGACCCAACTGTGGCAGCTTGTCAGAGGTGGGATTTGAATCCAGGACCATTAGTTCCAGAATCCAGTACCTTAACAGCTAGGCTACTGCAGTCCGTAGATGAATGAAGTACTCAGTGTGGGCTGCTTTAGGGTGTCAGTAAGTTTGCCAGTGCATTGGCTATATAGCAGATTTTTTTTTATTTGACATACTGCAATGACAATTCTGATGCCTCTTTATGTTTTTCTCAGTAATCGCTCTTTACTCTGAAGTAACAGAACATCACATATGTGGCGTCCACAAGCCTCTCGATCGTCTCTGTCAGTCAGTGAGTTCATATTCTCTCTATTCACACCCCTTTCACCTTGGAAACTAATCTATACCTGAAAGCCTCTGTACGTTAACCGAACATTTTCTAGAAGTGATAAATTATAGATTGTCTCAAACCGGAGCTCTATACATTATGCATGGAGGTTCGGTAAGAATGGAGCTCTGACGCTCGTTGAATATTTAACGCAGCGATTTAAACGGGGCGCCATTGGCTCTCTGGATTGTCGATCAAGCGACTGTCTGCTTGTTACCCCGCCTTATGTGTGCGTCACGCGCCCGTCAAGTGACGTCAGAGTTTCTGCAGGTGCCCGAAGTAGTGCAGCATTGGCGTAACGCGCATAAAACATCTCTCTCACGGTAAGGAAACCATATCTCATTTAACCCATTTGCTTTTTTTTATATGACCCGCGTGAATGTGAGAATTTCAGTGTAAAGGCTCAGCAAATAAAAGGTTTAACAAAGAAACGATAACCTTCATTTGACATGAACCAGAGAGAAGCATCCTTATGGGTTTTATTTCTATTTGCGTACAAACACATATGGGGTATGGCGTTAAAATGTAGCACATTGTTTTTAAATTGCCATAAACTCTCGAATGTGAGAAAATCCGTGTTTTTCGATCATGTGTAGCAAATTGAATCATAAGAAAATACTGGCCTCCGTACTGTTACAATACGAACGTGATCTAAATGGTTACATAAGATCTGAACACCACAGACCATGACAGCCCACTGAAATTAAAGGTGAAATGAATGAAATGAATGAAATGATGCGGTGTTGTTGGTAACCCTACATCATAACAGCGTAACAGCCGCATCTGAGAATGACGCGCACCGAGCCGCACCGCCATCATCCGCCCAGAGAGCACCATTTTCACTATTATCTTACACAGCAAGCCGTATTAGTATCCAAAACATGACGGATTCGAGTTAAAAGTTTTGCTTTTTATTTTACCCAATGGCACGGTTATTGAAAATAAAGCCACACAGCTCTATTAGATCCGTCAGCTGTTGGATTCTGGCTTTATTCAATGGATCCGACGGTTGTGATGTAGCACTGGTGCACAGTCTAATATTACAAGACAGTCTTAATTTATAAAGCTGCACCTTCCAACTTCGATTATTAATAGGTCAAGGGAGTCATACATCCACTTTACTGCACCAGTGACATTTTCTGTGCTCCACTAAACTAAAAGGGGGGTATGAAGTCTATTTTATTCTGGATTGCTGAGAAGAACTGCAGGACACCTTATGCAGGCACTACATTTCCAATAATGCCCTAGCATTTTTCCAAAAGCTTTATAGCCTAACTCTGTCAGTCAGAGCACGTTTCTGGTAGTAATTGGCACCCAGAGGGATCCAGCTGTGCCTCTCTAAATTTGGTGTGTATGTTCTCGTACAACAAGTTGTCTAGAAATGTCCCTGGGCCACACAACCCGTATTAGGATCATTCTCGGAATATGGTGGCAAATGTATCCCACTGTTTCTGTTTTGATCAAATAATGATTTAGCAAACAAGCTTGTATTAATGCATAGGTTATTGATAATATAATCAAGTTTGACTGTTATATATATATTTTTTTTATATTTTTATTATTGTATATAATTAATATTTGTTTTCATTTTTGCAAAAACTCTGCACCTTAGACCATGTAGATCATTTTGGTAATATAAAGAAATATAAATATAATATTTAAATGTCTGATTTTAATATTTATTTAAAATTAAGTGAAGACCTATAAAATGCCTCAGTTGCAAAAATATGTCCCTGACTTTCTTGTCATTGGTGTTATCAAAAGGAAAAAACAAAACTTTATTTTGAACTTAATTGTGGGTCAGAGGTCATATGAAGTAGGGCTTTTCTTGAGTTTGACTGTTTTTATACATTTTAAAAATCCTGTCAATATTCTTGTTTTATGTTGGGAAAGTTCCCTTATTCTCAGAATGATCCATTAATATGATTATTGTTATTACATTACATTTCGCTTCACTACAATATGTCTGTTACATAACATGTTATGTTGACTTTCCTATGGCTGATGGTAGACTGCTACTCTAAAATCTACTGCTCACAAAACTAGCTTATTTATATTGAAATATCCCCTAATTTTTGTGAGTAATGTATTATTGGAATAATGTAAGCTTCCAACCCAAAATCACAACCCAAAATCTGATCTCAAGCTTACACTTCAGGGAAAATAGTCTGTTTTAGAAATTGGATTGTATGGATTAAAACTATGGTTTGGCATCTAATTCGGGCCAGACTCGACTATAACTCTCCATCCCTGAAAGAGGTGGTTTGTCTGCAGCAGCGATGTTTAAGTCACTGATAAAGTCTCCAGCTTCTCATCATGTGTTTCAAGAAGTGAGAGTCTATTTTTAGGGTGCTTATGCTATCTGATATCTGCAAAAACCCTGAAGGCAGTCTGTGATGCTTTGATGGTGTGCAGAGCTGTCCAGCATACCAGCCTCAAATTCACTGGCTTTGGAGTTACCTGTGATTAATAAATAAAGCCTTAGCAAGTCATGTAATACGACATGAGACTCTGTTTGAAGTAACAGTTGTTTACAGGACTGATGAAAGTCCTTTTTATAGCAAGGCATATGC
Source organism: Parotocinclus maculicauda (assembly GCA_034780255.1). Lineage (NCBI taxonomy): Eukaryota > Metazoa > Chordata > Actinopteri > Siluriformes > Loricariidae > Parotocinclus > Parotocinclus maculicauda. The sequence goes on from JAUZSU010000836.1 coordinate 10,271, forward strand.
TGTGAAAACAGAATTTAGGGAGCAATATATCTGGCAATGTTCGGAAGCCAGCTTTGCCCTGCTTAACCTAGAAACCCCACAGATGTTCTGAACATAACTTCATGTTGCACTTAGTTGTAATTGTACTTATCAGAAAATTGCTGTGCTCTAACACATTCCTGCAGGTGTGATACTAAAAAGTGTTTATCAAAAAATCTGATTATTACACAAATATAAGGTGGGAGACACAATCTGGAACTGCTAGTTGTAATACCTTGAGTTTAATACAGTGTGCTGTATTAAATGTAACACATTTAGTGAAAATGCAAATCTTTTGATTAAAATTTCATATTTTATTAGTATGTTCCCCCTTATGCCTTAATTACAGCATGAACTCCATTTGGCATGGACTCCACAAATTTGTGCAAAATCTGATGATCCATTGTACCGCAATATGATTTCACATTACATATTACACTTACAGCATTTAGCAGATGCCCTTATCCAGCGAGTCTTACAGAAGGGCTTGAACTTCTTCTTAGAAATAAGCAATAGCCCCAAAAAAACACAAGCCAACTAGATCCCATTATAATTTGATATAGGTAAATCCACAATCAAACTTTTTTTGCTATCAAATATATAAGTGCAATTTCAGTCTTCACTTAAGTGCTGAGTAAAGAGTTGAGTCTTAAAGTCACGGTTTAAAGTCAGCAAATGACGGGTCTGCAGTGGAAGTTTATTCCACCACCTGGGACCACACATGTGTCAAACTGTACAACCATATTCCGAAGAGGATTATGATGTTAGTGTGCTAAGTAAATGCATAATATCCGTTCTCTGTACGGCTATGTCGTTGCACTGTTTTGCAGTTAGACCTAAAATGTTGCCCAACAAAAATTATTTTGTTGCATTAATTGCACAGCTTTGCCGCGTCAGCAGCAACTAATTCAAAATGTATTGTTTATATTTAACCAAAAATAAAGATATTTTATTTAGAACAATATAAGCTTTAACAGAACGTTATACTGAACACTTTGATTGTTTATGTAACAGAATTTGCTGTCAAACGTAATTGAGCAAAACCATATAATAGAAATATTCTAAATCTTTATATGCTAATAGTGTTTTATATAGGTGTGTATGTCTATACATGTCTCACATTAAAAATGGTTAATAATAATATTATTATTTATTAATAATTGATTCTACATTTAAATGAAGTATTAATTTATATTTTATATTTATTAACAATTTGTATATGTTAAGTCAGCTAACATGAGAGTAGACAACAACTTTGGATCAGCCAATATAGACCAAAGATTCTAACAGATGGGGCTTGTGCCAGTGGCACCAAACCAATATTGATACAATGTGGAGGGTGAAGGCTAATGGATGCCAACTCTGGCACCTCTTTATTCACATCTTAAACACTGTGCATTTTTGTTGAGTTGTAGTACAATTTATCTTGTGGAATAACAGTATGACAATCTATGTTTTTGTAAAAGACAATTCCATATTACATGCTTAATTGTCTTTACAGGTATTGGCATGAGAAATCAATTGTAAGTGGAAGTACATTATAGGAAATCATGTTCTAGTATTCCTGTATATAACATGTAATTTGTCTATGGCTCTTGCCTTAGTCAGACTTAAGCAAAAGCACTTTAAGACAGACAGAGGTGCATTTAAGTCTTGTTAATGTATTGCTCTTTGTTTAATCTGGGTATTAACCACAAACCATTTCCATTTGTTTGCTGGTTGAGTGTACAGACTTCCTTCCATGTCGGAGTGACTAGTATTTATGTCAAAAGCATGAGACGGTTTCATTTGGACACCTTACATTGATACCTTGGTCAGAGATATTGATTTCGGTGCTCCCTTTTCTTTTTCTCTTAGATGGCTTCTGCTACAGATAACCGTTATGGACAAAAGGAGTCCTCTGATCAGAACTTTGACTACATGTTCAAAATCTTGATCATTGGCAACAGCAGTGTAGGAAAGACCAGCTTCTTATTTCGCTATGCAGATGACTCCTTTACTCCGGCTTTTGTTAGTACAGTGGGCATTGACTTCAAAGTGAAGACCATCTACAGAAATGATAAGAGGATCAAGCTACAGATTTGGGTGAGACTTAGTATGTTTTGCAGAGTCTATAATGGCAATGTGAACAAACAATACATTTTGACACTGATATTTACTTCAGCTGAGATTTTGGCATTAAATTAAGTGCTGTGTTGTGAGCATTTTTCATATCCCTTCTGTACATAAACTTTCAGCAGCTTACATAGCGAAAAGCAAGAAGAAAAGAACACTGTGTTTCAAGCATCAGATTAACAAACGTTGTTCGGTCTGACGTGTAATAGCCTGTAGCCTAGCAGCAGTGGGAAGGCAGGAGTGTACGATAGGTTGGAGAGAAACGCACTAAAGTCAGAGCAAATCAGAGAAGCACACAACTCAGCTGTTCCGCCCCTTTAGAGCATCATGTTTCCCATTGTAATGTTCTGTTTGCAAAAGCCCCTTCCCCCATATTCAGCACAGTGTAGTGCAGGTTTGGCTAAGCAAAGGCCAGTAAAATGGCTTGATGCATAATACAGTGTGGGCTGTATGAATGATTACAGATTTCTGAATGTCTCTTGATGTGTATAATCAGAAACATGTTACATAATAACTGCAAGTATGGTGTTTAAAGATAAGAACTGAAGAATATGATGGATGGATGTAAATGTAGTAATTCATCACCAAATTTGTTTAAAAGGCCTGTATTATCTCAGAATGTCATTGTTGGCTGAAGCCAAATACCCCCAGTGTATGAGGTGTACAGCTCATAAATGTTTCGGTTAATATTCACTGATATTCAATGAATTTAGTCATTTTAGAGGCATGGCTATACTTATATATGATGCTATACGTACTATATACACATACATACATATATATATATATAGTGAAGACCAAAAGTATTCAAATTAAAGTTACTTTTATTCAACCAGCAATTTTTTTTTTTTATTATTTTAACGTTCTCTCAGAAGACAATAAGACTACGTACAAGAGGTATCATTGTGGAAAAAAAATTGTTCTCAGCTTTTTTTCTCTGTTTAAATTTGAACAAAAAGGGGCATGTCCAAAAGTGGACTTTGCAAACTGTCACAGTCTATAGGAAAATACAAAGTTCAATACCATTCCAAATAGTCCATACTCTTCTAAAGCATCCTAATTACTCTGATTGATTGGGAACAGTTGTTTTACTCAGCTCAACAGTTGAAAAAACCTGAAAATCTCTGCAGTTGGTTTGTGGACAGTCATGGCTAAGACAAAAGAAGACACTAAAGACCTGTGGCTGCGCATTGTGGCTGCTCATTCATCAGAAAAGTGCTATAAAGTATATCTAAATGTTTATAAGTTTCAGTGGCTACAGTGCAGAGTAGTAATGAAAAATACAAAACGTTCTGCACTGTGGAAAAATCTCAGGAGCCGTGGTCAGAAGTAAAAAGTGACACCTGTGCTGGCCAGGAGGATTGTGAGAGAGGATCACCACCAAGGCTATTCTGGTGACTCTGGGCTCTGCTGGTGGCATCATTTCAATGCAGACAGGCTAACGGACACTGCACACTGCTGGGATCCACAGACGCAGACCAAGGAGGACACCACTTCATCAAAGCCTGATTGGCCTTTGCAAATGCTATTTGAAAAATAAGAAGACGTGTGGTCTTTTGTTTTATGGTCAGATGAAACAGAACACCATCCCTTCTGTCAAATGTGATGGTGTGAACCTAATTGTTTGGGGGTGTCAAGATACATCAAGATACATCAAGATTCATCGGGCAGTCTTGGCCTTAGTCACCAGTGGACATTTAAGAACGACAATGACCCAAAACACACAGCAAAAGGGGTGAAGAAATTTTTGGAATGTCCCAGACAGAGACTTGACTTGATATATATATATATATATATATATATATATATATATATATATATATAGTGTGTATATATGTGTATATATGTGTGTGTGTGTATATGTGTGTGTGTGTGTG
>JAUZSU010000837.1:0-11903 GCA_034780255.1 Parotocinclus maculicauda
CTTGCATCACTACATCTGGACCAATCGCCATACTCTTGCCAGACCAATCAGTGCAAAAGACATGCGTGTTAGGTCAATCGGTGTCTCTAAAGTGCCCTTGATGTGTGAATGTGTGTGCCCTATGATGGATTGGCGCCCCGTCTAGGGTTGTTCTTGCCCTTGCGTCTAGAGTTGCTGGGTGGGCACCGGCTGGCCCGAGACCCCGTGTGGATAAAGCAGAAGATAATGAATGAATAAAGGCTTTATAGGTGATTAAACTTTGTTATTTATTCTGTATACAAGAAAAGTACACATTGTTTTAAATTTTTTTCAGAAATAAAAATGATTTTTTAAATTATTTAAGATATGCTAAAGCTACAATGGAACCTTTGCTTTCAAATTTTAGTAGTCAGAATATAGTCTAGTAATATATATTTTAATACAAGTTAATTGTATTTGAAATTTATTTGCATTGTTTTCAATTTCATTGTTCCCCATTACTACGGTCGGACCAATCATAGAATACTTACACCACTCAGGGTCCCTAACCAAAAACAAAAAGTATTAGGTTAGTTATTTTAAATCTAATAACCTGAACTGATTCAAATATTGCTATACTTGATATTTGATGTCTGATATTTCAATAAATCAGATAGAGCGAGAAGTAAAAAAACAAAAAACAAAAAAACACCCAATACATTCAAATGGCACAAGCAAGTCAGAGGGACTGGTAATTAGTAATGCCCAATCAATCTAGACCGATTAGCACTGTGAATGAGGAATGGGGTGCCAGTATGCATTAGCTTCACTTAGAGAGAGACCAGTGTTCTCCAGCTCTCTGTTCAATCGCCTTTTGAAGGTGGTAAAAGTCCTGGTGACGTGCAACACCACAGATAAATATTAAATGGAATTCATAATGCAGCATGAAGGAGATTTTCATAAATATTCACCAGCGTGGACAGTAAGCTTCTATTGGTTGTGTCCATGCATATGGATGAACAGCAGGAAAGCCTAGTAATACAGCCTACACTGAGATATACGAGCTATCAGGGGTGGAACGATACATCGTAACGTGACGTATCGCAATGCAAGTTTGTGATGTTGGGCATGGTGGAGTTGGATGACACCTACTTTTTATTATCTAAAGTTATTTAATTTTTTTTCCTTCTGTTGAACACCTCTTACATCTCGCTCCCAGACGCAAATATTCTGTTCTCTGTGAGGTTTTTTGTTTACCTTGATTTTTCGATTTCTAACAGCACTAAAAAACTTCCAGTTTATTTGAATTCAAAGTCAGATTTATTTTTATAGGGCTTTGTACAATTAAGGATTGTCTCAAATCAGCTTTACATTTTTATATTTTGTTCTAACATCTAAATATCTAAAGTCAATCTCAAATTGAGCAGGCCTAGAGACAGTGGAAAGGAAAAACTCCTATTATAAAGGCAGCAACCTTAGGAGAGACCAGACATCAAAAGGAACCCAACCTCCATGGCTGGTTTAGATTATACATGTAGAATTAAACCAAATTCGAGTTATTGGGAGGCACGGTGGCTCAGTGGGTAGCACCACTGCCTCACAGCAAGAAGGTCCCGGGTTCAACCCCAGGGTGGAGCAGGTTGGGTCCTCTCTGTGTGGGTTTACTCCAGGTACTCCGGTTTTCTCCCACGGTGAAAAGACATGCATGTTAGAGACACATCAGTGTCTCTAAAGTGCCCCCTGATGTGTGACTGTGTGTGTTTGCCCTACGATGGAGTGGCGCCCCGTCTAGGGTTGTTCCTGCCCTTGTGCCCAGAGTTGCCGGGTGGGCACTGGCTGGCCCGAGACACCGTATAGATTAAGAGGAAGATAATGAAGGAATAAAGCTATTATAGGTGATTGAACTTTGTTATTTATTTTGTATACAACAAAAGTACACATTGTTTAGAATTAATCTTAAGAAATAAAAATATTTTTTAGAATTATTTAAGATATGCTGAAGCTACAATGGATTCTTTGCTTTAAAATTGTAAACTGTGTTTCTAGTAATATTATATATACGATAATATTTTAATACGATTTTATTTTATTCAAAATGTATTTCCCTTTAGAAAAAACACACCTTTTATCGAACGTCACTTTGAATTGTGAGCAGTGTGTATCATTACATCCCTATGATCTACACTACAGACCTATTATTATATTACATTGTGTTTATGTGGTTAATAAGTAATCGGGTGCCATATGGAATCATTAACTCAGCAAATCGCTGTAAATTGAATTCATTAATCCATGTTATGAATGGGCGACAGATTCATTGTTCCCCAACACAGGGTGACCACTGTATGTAGGAGTTGCAAAAACAACAACAAAAACCAATTTGTTTGGTGAAAGGACGGTCTGAGCAGTGACCCGGTCAGCATGTGGCCTGAAAACACCCTATAGGTGTTTCCACACCATGGTGAGCTATCATCAGCTCACACCATCCATACATGTTGCTGACAGTGAGCTTTCTTTTCCATTTTAAATTTGGATATAAGAGCTGCAGAGATGATGGCCTCCCACTAACAGCAGCCATGCTGATTCTCTAACAACAGGAATGTCAGAGCAAGTAAAGCAGACTGGAGTGATAAGATGTTCTTTTAACGAAAGGATTGCCATGGGCTTGTCAGCCAGAATCACACCATCACACTAAAGTCAAAAGGTATTACTGGAACACTGCCAAAAACACAGAGCGCATTTATATAATAATAACTACTTAATAATCCTAATCGGATTTCTGCAGTTATGTTATTATTTAAGTTATCATATAAACAATATTACAGGAACCATCTGTTTTATGATGGTCCAACTTGAAATGTCAACTAACAGAATCAAACAGAGTTGCCAGGTCCGCTTATTCTAAGACTTCTTTTGGGCTTAATCCCATAGACCTGGTTGCTTGTTTCTCTCACAGGATCATGCAACCCTGGAATTAAATGCAGCATCCGCAAAACGGAACCAACCACTTTGAGGGATGGGGGTGTTACATGTTAAATGCTACAGCTACCGTATAACTAGCTGCACAACTCTACCCAAACTACTAACCTGCTACTAAAGTGTTAAGAACTCTGTCCTAGGTAACGTCAATGTGCCCCTAAAGTAGCGCAGGGCCTCGACCATACAGTGAATGGCCACACTGAAGACTTATGATTTATTCATGTGGGTCCTGAGGTCCAAAGACTCCCATGATCACGGAAACATTGGATGTGCTCATTAGACTTCCAAAAAAGCTCATTTAAATTTCCTTCCCTCTGACCCTACTGCGCGGCTCTAATTTCTTTTCTGACAGGAAGCCATAACCTTTGCGGCAGCAGGGCAGGACTGCAAAGCATGCTGGGACTGAGGCACGGAGTGTTGGGAGCATAGAGGAAAGAACATGCTCTGTACGAGTGTTCAAATTGTCCAGTTTCAGCACAGAAGCACCATGCAGAGAATAGCTACTGAAAGTAATGACACACACACACACACACAAAACTAAATAAATAAATAAACAGCCGCAAACCACCATTAGCTTTGATTTACTATTGTTTTAGCAATGGTGCAATGACGATATTAATGATGATTCCAACATCTCTTTAGTAGAATATAAACAGAAATTTGTATGCAGTGAGAGAAAACTGAGAAAAAACCCAGATATATATGTAGTCTACAGTGGTAAGTATTAAGTGTGACTCCCCCTTACACCTGAGCAATAGCAGCAACTGGCAGCTTCATCAAGATGAAAAGGAGATCATTTTACAAAAATGATGCATCATGAGGGTTCTACCCTTCTAAAAAAACAAAAATACATTTTAAGAGTGCATATTTTAAGATTATAAATGGCGAACTTAGAATTTACCCCCTTTCATTATGGACTGTGGTAGCCTAGCAGTTAAGGTACTGGACTCTGGACCTTATGGTCCAGGGTTCTAATCCCCCCTCTGCCAAGCTGCCCCAGTTGGGTCCTTAAGCAAGACTCTTAACCCAAGATTGCTTGGATTGTAAGACTGTATCAGTTGTAAGTCGCTCTAGATAAGAGCGTCTGCTAAATACCGTAAAAGTAAATAGGGAATGTGGTAGCCTGGCGGTTAAAGGTCTATGGATTATGGATCAGAAGGTCCAAGGTCCAAATCCCACCTCTGCCAAGCTGCCACTGTTGGGTCCTTGAGCAAGGCCCTTAACCCAAAATTGCTTGGTTTGTAAGACTGTATACCTTGTAAGTATTATTTACTCGGGTAAGACTGTAAATGTAAAGTAAATAAATTAAAGTAACTATACTAAAGCACTGTGCTGTTCTTGTGTGACTGTGTTTATGTCCAAGTCCCTTAAATGTGACTTTTAGATTTCAAAGTCTATGAATTTCCATTTTTATATCTGAAGTTTTCATTGCTCAGTTCTACAATCCTGTCTGCATTCTCCACAAGGTAGAACTAACATGACTCTAGAAGAAGAACAGGGTGAAAAGGATAAGATATGCTAAAGCTCACAAAGATAGGAACATAGATCAGTGAGTCTCATGAAGTGACAAACCAATGTTTGAAGCTTTTGAGTCCAACAACACGTCACTTACGATTACTAAAACTACAAATCTAAAGGTGGCCTAAGACTTTTGCACAGTGCCGTACAGGATTGAGAAGTCCTTAATTAAGCTTCTTACAGTTGATAATTATCTCACTGACAGATGTCTAATTATGATAATACCATTTAAACGATACTGACTGCCATTAGGATGAGAGATGCCGAATGCACGGAGAAGTCGTGAACTGGAAGAGAACATCTGAAGTAATAAAGTTCAGTCGCAGCAGCAGGCGTTCTTTGTTTTACTTTTATTGTACTGGCAGCAACAGCAAAATCTCCAAACTAAAAAAATATACTGTATCATTTACTAGGTTTGTGCCCTGAAAATAAAAGAAATAATAATAATACAAACAAAGAGTCAAAACAGGTAAATAAACAGCAATCTCTGGCCATTTACATCACAAAATGTGCCATCACTGAAAACACAACTTCAGTAGGAAACGTACACCAGCTGTAGAGGAATACAAACAAAGCTACACATAAATACTCCAATTTAGCAACCATTAGATTCGTTTGGAAAGTACAAAATTAATAAATAAATAAATAAATAAATAGAGCATTTATAGTTCTTCTTTTAAAAGCAAAGGGATGCCCTAACCACTACGTTTTCTTTACCTCCGTTTATGTCTGAATTTTCTGTAAATATCTTCTAACGTACGTAAACTAGGCTAAATTTCCGTATTGTTACAGGTCAAGACATCCACGATCTAATAATAGACTACATTTAAGAGCAAACCGGCAAGAAAGTAGCAGTCATTTTCTTCTGGAGTGCTCAATACATCGCTTAGATAAATACATTTTTCCCCCTAGGACTTGACAGGCGTCCTAACAAAGAAACAGTCGCTTGTGATTAAATTCTCTCGGATGTGAGGAAGAACGGTTTTCATGCTATGAACATGTCCAGAACTTCACTCACTCACTCCACGAGATCTATTAAGTAAGCAAAAATGTCTTTAGCTTAATAACTCTGCAAGTACACCAGTGATAGAACAGAACTTTTGCAGCCATGATGGGATGCTGAGAAAATGGCTAAATCATTGCATTTTTTGTATTAAATACAGAACCTACGAGAGGTTACACAAAGAGCTCCATCAGCCCAGTAAAAGCAACAATGGGGGTGTAACGATAAATTTTGGATTGCAAAGCAAAAATGTAACAACGTGCAGCATCGAGTTGCCCTATACGTTCTTGTTTTGTAACTATGCCATCCTATGCGGTTGCATTTTTGAACACCAGAGGGCAATCACACGCACTGCTCGCAGATGCATAGCTTCCATTCTCAGTTAGACTCCCTATTTTGAATTGTTATTCCTTAAAACTAAAAGTATTGTTTTCTCTCGGTTATTTACGATATGTTGATTGTACAATAAAGCGTTCTGTTTACAATTTAAAACCTACGAACATTTTATTTGCAGGGGACTAAAGTTTTTCATATAATTTTTTTTTTTCTTCAACAAAATTACACATGATTTTAAATTGGTATTTTTCAGAAATCAAAAGTAATGTGTGCAGCACGGTGGTGGCTCGGTGGGTAGCACCGCTGCTTTACAGCAAGAACGTCCCGGGTTCAATCCCAGGGTGGAGCGGCCTGGTTCCTTTCTGTGTGGCGTCTGCATGTCCGCCCCGTGTCTGTGTGGGTTTACTCCGGGCACTCTGGTTTCCTCCCACAGTCCAAAGACAAACATGGCCCACAACCCTGTGTGACCCGCGACCCCGTGTGTTTACAATTTGAAACCTATTTTTTCCAGTAATTTCTTTTAAATGCGGTAAAATAAAGGTTAAATTTTTAGTAGAAAACGAACACCAAGAACACAAATTTACCAACCATTGATCCATTCGGCAAGTACAAATTTAAAAGAAATAGAGATCATTGATTGTTCTGAACTTCTTTACCCTCTTTACCAATTATGTCTTTTCTATAGATTTTCCACAGATTAAATTTTAAACCTACATTTTAAAAGCTAAAATGTATTTTAATAGCAGGAGTCTAACGTTTTGCATAAAAACCAATACAAGGTAATGTGCATGCTGTGCATTGTTTACACTTCAGAAATAAAGAGAATTGTCTTCTTCTTTGAAATTTAATGTAGAATCGATAATCGTTGGGAAAAAAACTAATCATGAAGTCAGTAAATGTGATCCGATTGTATCGTTACACCCCTAGTAACCAATATATCAAACGTTCTTTCGTTTGTCCGACCCTTCAGTATTAAAGACGGTCAAGTAAGATAGAAAATGTGGCTATGAAGGAAACAATTAAACCAAAAACAAATGCCCTGCAGTAGCTCAGTGAAAGGTACGTGTCGTTTTTCACGGCCAGACAGTAAAGCATGTACTGAAATCACAGGTCCAATCCGAATGAGTCCTGCTTGCATACAAAGCAGTGTGCACTTTAAATGAACCTTTGTAATTTAACAAAAAAAAATATTTTGTGTAGTGGCTTTTTCAGAGGATCACGGTACCACTGCGGGCAATCGAGTCTAATTACACAGCGGTAATGCTATACTCCACTGAAGTTCACAGCTACAACAGGCATTGCGCAATATCATCTAGCATCTCTAGATAACATTTGGAATGCAGATCTGGATTGACTGCCACTGCATTTTCCCATCCCAGACCTTGTCGTAAGCCCACCCAAACTAAAAACACACTGTGCTATAATAAGAACGCTAACAAAGCTGCAGAGCTGAGATGCATTATTACATCACATCCCTTGCTCGACCCTGCTGTTCTGCTCTTTAAAACACGTCCCCTTGGTTTAACAGCCGTTTGGTAACGTATAGAAAAATATGGTCATCAAAATCTAAAAATCTCTAACAGACAGAGCAGCCGCAGAGAGACGTCAATAACGACAGACAGATGAAACCCAGTTTTGATTTTTGGGTTGAGAACCGTCATGGGTCAAACCTGGTCATGGTGGAAACCCACTCTAGATATTTAGGCAAAGCAGGGAAAAAGCTATCAGGTTATTATTTACACCTCCGGTCTGGTTATTAACCTCCTGTTTGTAAACCAGAAAAAGTTGGTCTGAATCAGGTTTGGTGCCTGGCAGTAATGATGAGGACTCGTCAAACTGAGCGCTTCTGCATCTGTTCCTGGCTGTAGAGCATCTCAGAATTGATCGGCTTTCAGATTGAACACGAGTTGGCTCTCTTCCTGGGCTTGGGCACGCTGAAGTCTTTGTCATCGTGGGCACAAGGGCTGAAAGAGCAGGAGGAACAGAGTGTCTGAGAGAGCCTACGCATGCCTAGCCGGAACACGCTGTTGGACAGACTGTAGATGACACAGTTGCAGAAGCTATTGCTGATGGCTAACCAGGTGGTGATGAAAGACAGAGCAGGGCTGTCCAAGATGTGCGAGCTCTCTAACAGAAAGTAGATGATGTAGGGCAGCCAGAGCATGTAGAAGACGCTGGTGATGCGGAACAGCACCATGGCGTAGCGTCTGTCTGGGCCGTGGCCCGTGTGTTGCCCTCCCTCACCGGCCTCCATCTCGTGGCTGGGAAAGCGAGCCCTGCGCTCACTAATTTCTCGATTATGTTGCTGGCAAATGCGGAAGATGTGAAAGTAGGTAAAGCAGACCACAAGGGCCGCTGGAGCGTACAGCAGGCACACCACAAATCCAGTAAAGAGGGCCGAGGTCGGCCAGGAATTGGCGCACCACTCAAAGATATCCCCGTGGTAACCTGGCTTTCCCCATCCAAAAAAGGACGGAAGGAATATGATGCAAGAGTAGATCCAGATCAGGACGATGCAGCAGCGCAAACGGCAGGGTGTCACCAGCTGGTTGTAGGAGAGGGGCTTGGTTATGGCCAAGTAACGATCCACACTTATGCAGGCCAGGCAAGCCATGGAGACGCTCTTCAGCACGGAGATGACATAACTGAACACCTGGCATGTTAGAGGTTCTTGGATGCCAGTCGGGTAGTGCAGCAAAGAGAATGTGGGTACCAGACAGCTTAGGCCCACCAGCAGGTCAGCATAGGCCATGGTCTGGATGAAGTAGCTGGTGGTATAATGATGAAGCAAAGGAGCACAGTGGAACACAAAGATGACGGTTAAATTCCCAGCGATGATCAGCACGGTCAGCAGCACAATCAGAGCCGTCTCAAAGACGCAAGTCTCCATGCCATCATTCTGTCCCCAACCCAGAGGACACGAGTGATTCAGAGTCCTACTAAAGGCGTTGCTCACACTGCCATTTCCAGTCGGGACAAGTTCGATCAGCCTGGAGTGGTTCATTGTCCATTTAACGAAATGTTCTTTTCTAATGCCTACCTTTCAACGGAAATTGACTGTAGCCATAGACCTCTTTGCCCTCAGCAAGAAATCTTTTTAAGCAATCGCAACTTCTTCCATTTTGTTCCCCTCACCTCAGCTTCTCACTTGAATAGGTCTCAAAAATACCACAGGCAAAAATCAATATGTACTGCAAAAGGTCCACTTCACTTTCCCAATCAGCCATGTGTGGAAAAGGAGCAGGAAAAGCTGCACCGTGGTCCATTAAAAACCTCCCAGCATTATGACCAATATGCCAGAGCTGATGGTCAGTTGGTCAGCTTCATTCTCCAGAGCTGTCTGTGCTGTATAGAAGCTACAATAACTGTTACAGCACAATTCTCACAAGGGCACAGCACAAGGGATTCGAGGTCATGACGGGCAAAATCAGGGATCAGTCCTGGATCCCAGGTGCTTTTTCAGCATTTGATAGTATCAGATTAGTCCTTTTCACCAAAATAATGACACAAATGGACAGCTTACTTCAGTTACTTTAGATGAGTGTCCAGTAAAAAAAATTAAAGTATCTGTAGGTCAATGTATCTGCTTTTAGTCCAGTCCTGGTCCGGATATGGAATGATATCACCAGTGACATTTGGGGAAATCACATAAGAGCAGTTGGACGCCTCTACCAGCTTCCTGTTGTCCAAAATACAAACTCTGGCATAAGGCAGTTCAAGTTCAAGTCTTAACCTTTGATTCCACAGACCATTTCAAGACTCAATTGCGGTTCTCAGCCTTCCAGGTTACGCAAAAACTCCGAATAGCATTATGTGGCGCACTAACTGTCTTTGCTCTTATTCAAAATATATTTAACATTTTATTAATATGACCTTAATGTAAGGTCAGGTTTAAGAAAAGTCCAGCTTTACCACTTGCTCATAAAGTCTTCGAAGCGATCCACAACAGCCACTGAAAACAAGCAAGAACATGCAAGTGCACATCATTCTCCAAGGTTTTCTCCTGGGTATTTGCAACACAAAGTTAAGTCAGAACTCTCTCAATCCTCTGCATGTCATGCCTTGTTATTAGCTCGCGCTGGTTTTGATCAGTTGGCGGTCCGTGTGGCAGTATCCGTCTCGATGTTCCTCTTTCTGTTCGGCTAAAAGAACTTCTCGGCTATAAAACACATGGGGACAACAACAGCCAAAAGGTGAAGGATACGTGCCATCATGAGCTTCAGCGTTCTCAGCAATCTGACCCCAGTCCATCACTTCTGTCCTCAACGATTTATGATGGCAATCAGAAAAATAAGGTAGGCTGACGATTAAAATATGCAAAGATGAAGTACAAAGATGTAAAAGATCCGGTAGCAGGGAGGACAAGCGTCTGTGTGATAAGCAGCCGTGTAAAGCTGGTGCAGCGGCAAGATGCTGCGAGTGCCTTCCACTTCTCTCTCTTCCTTCAATGTGTGTGTCTCTCCCTCGCTCACTCTTATGTTCTGTCTCCTTCACACACTCGCTCCCTTACTGGCAGACTCTCGCCCTTGCTCACTCTCACTCACTCTCTCACACACACACACACACTTTCTCCACCCTCCCATTTGAGCTGCACCTGAGGTCCTGCTCGTCTCCCAACTACTCAAAAAGCCTCTCTCGCCTTTCCTCTCTCTTCCCATCATTCTCTCATTATTTTCCTCGAGATGGAGATCCTATATGATTCTCATTTTAAACTAATTGAAGGTTTTTATGTCTCACACAGGTCTCAGTTCCCTGCCCCAATTTTACCCCCTCCACATTTTTCCTCCCTCCCTCTCGTGTGTCCTCCCTCTTATCTGCCTCAAGTCACCAGCACATGCCAGTGACCAACCCAGATATCCCCTGCCCCTTGGTTACAGTTGCCAGGCATTTTGGCTGTCCGGGATCCTCCCACAGAGGAGCTGACATGGTACAGCACAGCTATGACAAATAGTGCAGAGAGCTACAGCTATAGGTACAGCTTTACTTTCCACTTTGTTCCTGGTTTCGTAGCACAAAAACGAAATTACTTTTTGGTGAATGATACATGTCACCTAATGAAGGTAATTAAGCTTTTATAGTACAGTGTACTTCATGTGCTTCATCTAAAATATCAAAATAAAATAGCCCATAATTAAATATTCCCCATTTTTGTGAGCAGCGTAGATCAGACAGGATTAGTACATTTCACCCTAAAGAGTGAACGGCATCTTCAAAAAACTTTACATTATTTGTTATAACCGAACACCCTGTCTAGCTTTATTTTCTTTAAAATAAAAAATAAAAAAGGATTTTCCCTATCAAGCTTCTTTGGACTCTAAAAGGGTCGGCTTGGGACCCTGCCGAGGTTGGTCGGACCAAATACTTGCCAGTGCAGCCTACAGAATCTGTATATTCTGGTTGTATTCTACTAAAAACACAGAAATATATCATATATATAGTCATTATATTATTATAGAACACCTTTGCACAATACTACAGATTACAGGAGTCAAAGAGTATATATAGAGCAAAATCACTACTACAAATGTGTTTTAATCTTTCTGGAGAGATCTAGGTCCGGTCTGAGTGGAGTCTGCATGTCGTCGTCCCCCCCGTGTTTGGGTGGGTTTACTCTGGGTGTTCTGGTTTCCTCACACAGTTTAAATACGCTTAACTGATTATGCTAAAGTTACCTTAGTGTGTTAGAGTGTATGAGTGCATGCGTATGTCCCATGATGGCTTGCTGCCCTAGGGTTGTTCCTGACATGATCCCTGTGCCGCCGGCTAGATATTGGCTTTACCGTGACCCTGCCCAAGACTATGCGATAAGAAAGTGAATGAATGAATGAATGAATGAATGAATGAACGGAGTAGGATTCATCGAGTTGGAGGATAATGACCCACACCTCAAAGCTTCCCAACAACTATTTAAAGACCAAACTAGATTAAGTACCGACTGTCACTGACTTTCCTGCACAGTCACCTTACCTGAAACCTATCAAGAATTTACAGAGGTTCTTAAAGACATTAAGTGACATTACAAAATGCTTCTTGGAATACAGTCGATTCCGGTTAATTGGACCACCGGTTAATGGGACCAGCCGCTTATTCGGACCAAATCCTAAAGTAC
>JAUZSU010000847.1:16329-36968 GCA_034780255.1 Parotocinclus maculicauda
AATATACACGGCCGGGCTGCTATAGCCAAACCTTTGTCTAAAACCAGGTGTTTCAGTTTCATTGTCCAACCCCTGTACAATTAAGACAGTTTTATAATCCAAGCAATTGTGGGTTAAGGACCTTCTGGTCCTTCTGGTCTATAGTCCAGTACCTTAACCACTAGGCCACCACAGTCCCACATCATTGTCCTTGTAGTGCTGAGAATGATTCACCACTCAAATAGTAGTTGATCTGTGCTGGTCTGGTGGGGGTCCTGATAAAGTATGTAGAAAAACAGATGAACTATAGTCTGTAACTGTACAGTACAGTACCACTAATTTTTGTGATAATTTATAATGTCTATGACTTTTGTACTGTACTATACACTAGTATCTGAGATAAACAGATACCAATCAGCAGACATATTAAAAACTACTGGTAGGATGCTCAGGTTTGGCCTTTCCTTTGTGACCCAATTTAGAATGGTTCTGTATGTTTTGCAGATCTGAAGTAGTCAGTTCATGGCTAGCAAACAGATCTTGAACTGTCGTACACACATCATAACAATTTGTGTTTAAACAAAAGGAGTTAATTTAATTAACAAACAAAGTGTTTGGTAGTGACCATTTTTATTGTTACTCACTGGTTTTCAGGCTTTATAAACTGTTTCTTTAAATTATGAGCTCTGACTACTCAGCATGTGACCATTGGGGGCAGGGGTGCAATCTCAATTCCTGGTGTTAAATTCAGGGATGTGGATAATATAAGGCTTTAGTTTCAGTAGTTACATAAACACATAATGCAGGATTTTTTTAAATAAATGTTTTTCATTTAAAACTTAATGTAAGTTCATTATAATTTTTATCTGTCAGCATCACTACTGCTTATGCTTGTCAGAGGATCAAGCTATAATTTCTACTGGCAGTCTGTCTGGGCCATCCAGAGCCTGTTCTCTGTGCGTGTATGTTTGTGTGTGTGTGCACTCATGGAACCTCTGCTCCCAGTACCTCCTAACAGCTAGATTAGAACAGCCTAGGTGGCAGACAATTCAAAAACGACTACCCTGCTTATCTCAGTAAAATGTTGTGAACCGTCACAAAGTCTGTAAAGTAGGAAAAATGTGTAGATGCTTGTCCAACAGTCAATTGTTTCTCACCAAGAGGTACACTACTCACAAGTAACCCTTGATGGCCATATTGAGGGGCAGAGGGGAAGTAATTGCATGCCCTTTTGTGGCAAGACCAAGTGTCTAATCAGGACACACCTGTAATCTTATCACATACCTGAGACATAGCTGCATGCAGAGTTTTACATTTTTGGGTGTCTTTTTTGACAATGAGTATATGTTATTTTGGTTAACCAAGAAATTTGATCACAAACATGTTTAATACTCCACATGTTTGGCAACATGACTGGGATGATGATGTGATTTGTAGCTGCATGCAGAAAACTACATTAAAGGCATACAGACCTACACATGACTATTTGTTTTCTCCTCTCCATTACAGCCATTTAAGGCTCTGCTTATGTCACACCTTACTAGTTATCCAGCGTATTAAGAAGTTGGTTCAATTCCGAGTGAAAGTTTAATTCTGAAGTTTCTAAACTGTGCAAGCAGAGCTTGGCAACCACAGCTTGACGTGTCGCAGTTATTATTGTCAGACTATCCAAGGAGCACAGATAATGTAAAACTCCCTGTTTGGTCCCTGTTTGTTTCACTGCTGAGTGGAGGGAGTAATTGGGTGGTGCTGACCATATTAGACACAGGGAGTTTTTAAATGGGGTACACCAGTGTCAGAACAAAAAAAATAAAATAACATTAAATGCTGAACATTTCTGATTTTGACTTTTTGCTTCAAAACAATGCTTTGGAAACAAATTGCAAAATAAAGGGGTTTAGCCAAACAAAGTAAGTGTTCCTGCCAAAAAAAATGATTTCATAATGTTAAAACATGCAATCATTTAATTGTGTTTACTCATTAATAAGACCTCATGGAATGTCATACATGCAAGAAGTCCAGAGAATTATTTGTTTCTCTGGTGTGTCCCTGTGAGTAGCATTTGGGTGCTAGTTTAACTAATAAAATATCTCGGTTCTCCAAAGAAATAAGCATCAGCTCTGCTCCAGTGGATTTACCTTCCCTAGGTGATCGCGCCACTGAGCCCACAGCCGCTCCATCGAGCACAGCTCTGCTGCTGCTGCCAACCCTAAGGGTGGCTACCCGTTAGCAGCACATGCAGACTGAAAAGGTTTCTTACACATACACACTCAGGTACACACCCATAGACCAAGACACAAAGAGAAATGCAGTTGTCCCATGAGTGCCTCATCATGCCTTTCCCTTAAGTGCCCAGCTACTCCTTTGGGTACACTTTGATTTCTTTTCGTCTCTCTGTCTCTCTCTCTCTCTCTCTCTCTATCTCTCCCTCTCTGACTCTCTATCTCTCTCTCTCTGTCTCATTCTTTCTCTCTCTCAGTGATCATCAACAGGTCTCTGAATGCCTGGGCCCACCTGGCCGAGAACTCACCCATTAGAACCCCATATGTGAGAGAAAAACAGCACATCTACATTTCTTCACAAAATCGACACCCTGTGGGCTGCGCATTCTCAAAGTGATACTTGCAACTGAGCTCACTATCACACGCACACACATGGTGTGTTTTTCTCCCATTAAAGGGACGTTCCATTGATATAATATTACTAAACAAAATTCACTCTTGGTATGTCAAAAAGGAGTTGCATTGTTTTTGTACAAAAGCAGTTTTCCTTGTGAGTACTATGTCACTATGGGTCCTCACAGAGATGAAGTTTGTTCTTGAAAGTAACTGGCTAGATGGTTAGATGGTTAGATGGACTTCCTATACAAAATAGTGTGTGAGAATGAAACTTATAGACTGGTAACATGTACAGGGTGTATTTCTGTCTGTTGCTACAAGCTGACTAACATAAAACACTTAAAGAAGATTTTTTTTTAATAAATTGACAACCACATACAATGCTACAGCAATTTCCTGGCACATTTAAAGTTGAAAATGCTTAAACATACACTCACTGGGCACATCATCAGGTACCTGTTGAATTGCTCATTAATGCCAATATCTAATCAGCTAATCACATAGCAGCAACTCATTGCATTTAGTTATGCAGACAGGGCTAGGGCATGTTGAAGTTCAATTTGAGCATCAGAATGGGGAAGAAAGTTGATTTAACTGGCTTTCATTGTGACATGGTTGTTGGTGCTAGATGGGCTGATCTGTGCATTTCAGAAACTGCTGATCTAATGAGATTTTCATTCACAGCCATCTCTAGGGTTCATAGAGAATGGTCCAAAAAGAGAAAATATCCAGTAAGGGTCAGTTCTTTGGGAAAAAGTCTTGTTTATGAGGTCAGATATGAATGGCCAAACTAGTTTGAGCTGATAGAAAGGCAACAGTAACCTGAACTATCACTCATTCTAACACTGCGCACAAAATTAGGGGATGTTTCATTATGTTTCATTTTGAAATATCCCATAATTTTTGTAAGCAGTGTATGGAGAACAGCATCTCTGAACACACAACACATCAAACCCTGAGGAAAGTGGGCTACAGCAACAAAAGGCTACACAGTGTACCACTACTGTGAGCTAAGAACAGGCAACTGTCTATGCACATGTGTGTCTGTGTATACTGTATATGTATATGTGCGTTTACAGTGTACACACACACAGTGTGACTACACTAAATTTTTCCATATGTGATTGATTTTGTTTGATGTTCTGCATTGGTCTGGTGTCCAGTGTGTTTTCATTTTTGGGCCACTTGTTTCTAAATGATGTGCTCTTTGTTGTAAACAAATACTCGACAATCGTTATGTAATCGCTACAATTCACACAAGTTCGCCAAAATTAGACAATAGACAACTGGAGAATCATTGCCTGATCTAATGAGGTTTTGATAGCTGCTGTAACATTCAGATTATATGGTTAGACTTCCGCATAAACAACATGAAAGCATGGATCCATCCTTCCTTGTATCAGCAGTTCAGGCTGCTTGTGGTATTGCAACGGTGTGACATATTACACCACCACTAAATGCATTGCAAAGACTACATTTCATCTATGCACACGTGTGTGTATACTGTATATGTATATGTGTGTTAGAAGTATACACACACACACACAGTTTGAATACACTAAATTGTTCCAAATGTGATTGATTTTGTTTGTTGTTCTGCATTTTCCAGTGTGTTTAAAATTTTAGTACACTTGTTTTTAAGCGATGTGCTTTGTTGTAAACAAATACTCGACAATCGTTATTTATAGACAATGCTACTTCAATTAAGCATACATATACATCGCTGACAAAAATTGTGGGATATTTCGAAATGAATACAGAGAGGATCCCACAAGAACTGCTGCACCATCTGATCCTGTCCATACCCCATCACTGTCAGTGTGTTTTGGGTTACCATACACCTTACTGAACAGTTAATGTGTGACACTCTCGTCCAGTTTAACATACTTCTGTTCACCCCCATGAATATATTACTTACCATTTTCCATCTTATTTGTCTATTCGAACAACTTTATTTGACTTTTCATTTGCTTCTTTGATGATTTTGTTGAATGAAATAAAATCAAATATTTGAAATATGATCTCTCTCACACACACACACACACACACACACATTTAAAAAAATATTTTTGTTTTAAGCACTTCTTTCAAATCCTGATACCTAACCCAAAACCCCACTTACAGAATATAGCCTTCACACCGCTCTTAGTTAGCAAAAATATTTTTATAAACAAGATGCTATCACAGCACTCCATGATATTAATATGATCTGTTCCCTGATCTGTAAAGCACCTGGTTATCTTGCTGGCAGTGATAAGAAAAAGTGCTGCGGATTTCCAGTTTGTGAGCGCATTTGGGCTGAATCTTTCACACGTCACAAATTGCAGATGGAAAGCGGTGATCTTGAACAGCTGATCACCCCAGCGTGACCATCTGACACCTTCCATTTAGGAAAATAATACTTTCTATCTTAGCATACTCACCCCACTGCAGCCAGCTAAAAGAAAATATGCCTGGAGGACTTTCAGCTACATACTTTTACTCCTTTCACTTGCGACACTCTGTCTGTTCACAACTCATTGTCTTGTGTATTTCCTCAGTGTATATTTTTACAATTTAAAGGTAAGAAATGAGAATGACTATATACAGTATAAAGCAGATATGACATTGATTTTATATGGCTAGAAGCAATTTCACTTTGTGGGGAAACATAAAAGGATTTAATGGATAAATTAGGGGAGATTCCAGACTACTTGCCATACTGGAGCATACACATAATTTACAGGGAAACAATTAAAACCCTCTGCCTCCAAATCAATTGTAGGGGTGCAACTATGCATTTAAAAAAGCCTGTTAAACTCTAGCCTAAGTATATGTAACACTGAAGTGGGCGTTACTTTGGTATGGATTGGAAATGAAGAACAAATTAATACTTAAAGGTTTTATTAATTGCATACATTTTGTTTATGTTATTATAACTGATGTATTTGCTAATTTAATGAATGCCTTCCTTTAGTGGTCTAATATGTACTAATGGGTTATATGGTTATAAATGGTTGGCCAATGGATGGCTATGGGCTATAATATTTGTTAACTCCATGCAAGCAGGCAGCTCTTACTAAAAGCGTTAGCCACTCAAACTTTTGTAAAGATGCTGTGGAATTATAGAAAATGTTTTATTGCGTGGTCAAATTGGTGTTTTGTGTCCCGCAGTGCTGCTTGGAAATCCAGGATGAAAGAGACTTGTTAACCATTGTGATTTTAGTGTGTCACAGCAACATTTTACAAAGGCACATCCCCCAGTAAAGTATGTCTGATGACACCCCTGGGATAAATCATCAAACAATAAACAATAGACCGTATACGTTCAGGACGATACGGTGGCACTGTCATCTCATAGTGAGAAGGTCCTGGGTTTGATCCCAGGTGAGGTTGTCTAGGTCCTTTCTGTGTGGAGTCTGCATGTCCTCCCCTTGCCCATGTGGGTTTACTCCGGGTACTCCAGTTTCTTCCCACAGCCCAAAGACATATTACACTGATTGGTGGGTAAGTGTAAGTGTGTCTAAAGTGTAAGTGTATGCGCCCTGCATTTGATAGGTGCCCTGTCTAGGACTGTCCTTGACTTGCACCCTATGCTGCCAGCGAGGCACACACACACACACACACACACACACACACAGGTATGGAAAAAATATATGAACCTTATATGAACCCCTGCAATGTCTTTGTCTGCTTTTCTCAAAAATGCTGAGTTTGTGGGAATCAGGCTATTATCAAAACATATTTTAGAAGACCATAGAATTGTAATGTGGTAGTACTAATCTTGTAAGTGGAAAAAGCATATAGATTCAGCCATGCAAAAAATGCAAAAGAAAAAAAGAAAAAAAAAGATTTCTGAAGGAGTAGGACACTGGTTAAAAATATATATTTTTAAGATAATTATATTAGTTATCTATGCATCGAATATCCTGAGGACAGAAATGGGACAGATTTGGTGAAATGGCCCATTTTTTGTATAACATTATACAGAAAAAACAGTTTATTTTTGGGTCACTGTTGTAGTCTGTAACTAAAATCTGTCTCAACAGACAGGTTTACATTATACTAGATAATTTTATAGTACAGAGCTAAATTTATGGTCCTGATGCAGCAATGTATTCCCTAACCACCACCAACCCCACCACCGTACTTGACTGTTGGTTATAGGTTGTACATGAGAAATGCATTGTTTGGTTTTTGTCCAACATAATGGAAAGTGCTTTAGATTTGCGTTCACAGGACATTGTTTCCCAGCTGCACGTGTATCCTCCCTTAGTAAAAAGACATGCATTATGTCCATTGATTACACTAAATATGCCCAATCTCTAGATGTAACCTTGTGTGTCGCTGAAATGGCCATTGGCACTGATGGCAATGTTAAATAATGCAAAGAAACAAACACTGAATACCTCAAATTCCTTCACAGTGTTGCACATGTTGGATAGGCAACTACATATTTTTTTATTCTGCTTAAAATGTCCTACAAATATTACTGCAAATACAATGCTTTGCATACAGTCTAAGGCAATTAGATTAGATTAGTCCATAAATTTTTATTTAACAGTTATTGAATTAGAATACAAAACGGAAAATACAGTAAAACAAAAAAAAATCCTAAAAAAACCCAGCTACTCTAGGTTACACTGGCAATTATTTTGTGTGATCTCCTCTTACACTTGAGCAATAGTAGCGGCTTCATTGGGATACAAAGTTGAGAAGAAGAGCAGCCCAAAAAGCACTTTTTCAGGAGGGAAACAGGGTAAAAAAATCTAAGATATGCTAAAGCTCACAAAGATTGGAATGAAGATCAGAAGTCAAGAGTACTATGCACTACTACTAAGTGACAAATCACAAAATTTAATTTTTTAAACCCAGTCATTAACATTATGTTATATATGTCATTAAACTATTGCTAAAACAACAAATCTAATAGTGGCCTAAGACTTTTGCACAGTACTCTATACCTTTTCTAGTCTTGCCCTTGTGTGGCTGAGTCTGTTAAAAAAACCCTGATACATTTATGTTGATAATCTTAGTTATTACTTTCAGTGCTTTATATAAATTTCAGAGCTAAATTTCACCAAATACACAGTAACTCTGCTTATTCCAAAGAGCTCTGGAACTTAGGACTTACAACTGTACGCAATGTTCACGCTCTAATGTTAATTAGCCAAAAGTCCATTCATGCGCATCACATAGTTAATGCAAACAATAAATAGATGGGTTTAACACTTGGGCAGAGAGAGTTGTAAATGTACGCTACAGTTCTAAGTCTCTAAGGGTTTAATTAAGTCCACAGACTCTGCTTTACCATGATGAGACTCAATTCACACCCCCTTAGTAACCTGGCACTCCCAGAATGCCCCACCATCTCAAGTCCACAGGCCTCAGGAGAACTGAGGCACTAGATGGAGCTTAAAGACTTTTAGACGGCCATCTCAGATCGTATAACAAGTCAACAGAGAATTGGTTCATATCATATCAGTCTTTCTCACAGCTTTCTTCTGTTTAACAGCACAGCCTATGCTGGAAACTAGTTAAATACAATTTGCTAAAGATAAACTTCTAAGTATAATAATAATAAACTTGTTTGGCCTTGGTGCAGCTTGAATTTGTTTTGACTCTTTGTATGGAATTCATGCACTGGGCTTCTGTGAATTATGCTCCTGTAGAGCACAGGCTGGTGGCAAAAGTCTTCTTGTTTTGGGCAAGCAAAAAAAGCATCTCATCCTTGAGCAAATTGTTAAATAAGGTTATAATGTAATGTATGATTTGCATAAAGTACATGTTCAGTCTGCCTTAATTGCACATGACAACCACAGACCTAGACCCAGCCACCAAAGAAATCTGTCGATTATGGTGTTTCATTTCAGTTGTGTACTGTAGGTAGTCTGGATCCTTCATAATGTACAGGTGTTAGTTCTTGAAACCTGAGATCAAGGCCAGGAGAATCTATGGTTACACTTAGTACCGTCTCTGGGCTAATTGTGTCTTCTGCTTGTTTGAACATTAATATTGCTAGGGGGTTTTATGGAAAAGTTTCTGTGTTCCCTGTGGTGGCAACTGGGTCTGTGGTTGTCATATGACCAGACCTAGAGTGTAGACATTACAGTTCATTACGTTACCATGTGTATTAGCATATGAGCATGTGAAATTAAATACACATTAAATAAAAAAAATTATATTATTATTATTTTTTTATTATTATTATTATGTGCCATGATAACAGAAAGGTGACAGAAAGGATTTTGTATGAGACTGTGTAAGATTGCATAGATAGTAAATATAATAAACAACTTCTGTGGATTCAGGAATAATTCAGAGCCATTTGCATTTTGTTATTTGTAGTCTAATAGAATTAGTTGTAAATGAGTAAAACTGCCATTTTTGCACATCAGTCTACACTCAAGAATGCATAGTCCAGGTCAACGCAAAACAATCATTTATTTTAACAAACAATGCATAGTCCAGGCCAGGAATCTGGATCCCCAAAGCCATGAGGGAGTAGTGCTTACCACTGCATCTACATGCCTCCCTTATTGCAAAATATGTTTTACAGTCAAAAATCCGAAAAGATTAGAATGGTATGGAAAATAAATAGTATGCAGATATTTCAATATTTCAAAGTTAATTTCATTTGTTACTCAACATCAATCCCTACATTACAGGGCTTTGCTCCACAAAGACACATGATTACAATCATCTGCTGACATCATCTGTTTGAAATCACATCCTTATTTCGTTTTTTAACCTCATTACTAGCCCTAATTGTCCCATCCCATCTTTTTAGGAATGTGTTGCAGGCCTGGATTGCAGAATGGATGTTTATTAACAAATTAAATAAAGATCACTAGAAAAAAAAACATTAAATATATTGGGTTCATACTATCTGCAACGAAATACAAATCACATTTAATGTAAGAAACACTTACTTCTGATTTGGGATTGTAAAAAATCTTCTCAAATGTATTAATAACAAAAAAATGTCACCCCAGTCTGAGGGCAAATGCATTCTACAGTAGGTTCACTTCAAGGACCTATCTGCATTTGGCTGAATCTTTCCCTTCATTCTGATCAATTTCTCTGTCCTGATACCGAGTCACATTCTCACAGCATGAGCTGCTACATCTCTGCTTCACCATAGGAATGTTATTGGCCAGGTGATAAGCAGTGCCTGGTGTTTGCCAGACATGGTTCTACAAACTGTACTATAGATTTCGGAGAGTTATATCCTGTTTCACGAGACTAGAGAATCATTTTCTCTCCTGCTTTCAGAGTCCGCTAAATGTCATTTGACAAACTCCAAGTGGGCTGTCATAAGCCTTTACTCAAGAGTGGCTTTTGTCTAGCCACTCTACCATAAAGGCCTGATTAATGGAGTGCTGCTGGGATGGTTGTCCTTTAGGAAGGCTCTCTCATCTCTGCAGAAGGCTTCTGAAGCTCTGTTAGGGTGACAATTTAATTCTTTTCTCCTCCCTGACCAAAGTCCTTACTGCCCAGTTATTTTGTTTGAGTGGATAGCCAAATCTAGGAAGAGTTCTGGTGGTTCCAAACCTTTTCCATCTTGCATTTCATACTCCTGGCAACACTCAAAGCTTTAGAAATGGCTTACAACTAACCAAGAGCTCTGTATTGCCACTATGCCCACCTATGAAAGCATTTGGGGAACTATTGTTCAGTGTTTTTGTAGATTCTGGAATACTGATTATGTAGTAACAGTTACAGGACACTGTCAGCTCTAGAACTGCAATATGGGTGCACCCATGGTCAGTAACAAACGCAGGAGAAGCGCCCACCACAAAGAAGATGCAGACGAAGGAACCCACTCCTTTTGAAATGGTAGGTAATCTGATGGAATACACACAAAGACCGGATATCACACAGAGCGCAGCCTGAGCTTCAGTGATTCCACCTCGCACATCTGGATTTCACACAGGTGCTAGTAGACCTACACTGCTGAATGTTACGTGATGTGCCATGGGCTTTACAACTGTGACACTTAGAGTTGGGGAACTTGAGTCACATAAATTGACTTGAGCAACTCCAGTTGCTAATTTAAGGACTTGAGATTTGCTTGACTAACACTGATAAGAGACTCGATTCGTATTATTGACTTGATACGTGATAATAATGACTTGAAACAACTTGATGCTTTTTTTGGAGGTTTGGAAGTAGGGTTTTTGTTGTTGTTATTGTTGAAACATTCTGTTTCAGTGCACACAAACCAGAAAGGTCAGTGACATGACCATCATGATATCCAACTTCATACATAACTACAAAACTGGATAGCTGAGATAGGTACTTGACTGTGTCTTTTAAGCAAACTTTCATGTTAACATGTTATTTATAAGATGTGTTAAGATTTGGCATGAAAATAAAATTAAGATTTAGTTTTGAGTTACATATGTAAACTGGAGCTACAGTGTCATAATTTAATATGACTTAACCTGAGAATTGCCTGACTTATAGCAGGGACTTACTTGATTTACTTTAATAATACTATAACTTGGGACTTGCTTGAGACCTAAAAGTTAACACTTGAGACTTATGCGACTCATCTCTAGGACCAGTACACAAACTGCAATGTAACTGACAGACCTTAATACGAGCCAAAATGGCTCAGTAAGTAGAACAGTGGTTCCCAATCCTAATCCTATATGGTTTGCATTTGGCCTTTGGTGGAGTGAGGTCTATCGGTTATATTTGATGCATTTCACATACTATCACATTTAAGCCCAGTTGTGCCTTCATGCTGTTTCTAACTCTGTTGCAGTTAAAATCCAAATGGTTGCACTCTGTGCAGTTTTCGGTCTCTGTGTATACACTGGATTACCTCCTGTTTCACCTGGGGCAGGTTCTGGTGTGTAAGCTGTCTCTATTTCAAATCAGTGGACCTGTAGAATGATGCAGACCAAAGAGTCTAATCCAGAACAGGTGTTATGCTCGCATCAGCTGACTGGGGTGCCCCTGCATTACAAGAATGATTTGTGACCTTGGTACAACATGATAAAATTAAATATTACAATTGTTACAAACAAAATGTAACCAACATTTCTGCCTTTTGTTAATTTGCTTGTTTTTATTGTCAGTTGTTAGACAATCCTTTATAACTTTTTGTTTCACTGAAGTAGAAATATAAGTTTGAAACGTGCTTTATGAAGTCAAAAATCCCATAATAACTGGGAATTTAAATAGATATGAGAATATACAAATATAATAAGACAAAACTCAAAACTATCTTAGTAGATAGTATTAATCCAACCACTGCCATACTGAACAGGAATAGTGAGATCCCCTCTGTTTGCATGCCCTCAGCATGCCCACAAGGGTTTACTCTGGGTACTCCAGTTTCCTCCTACATTCCAAAGGCATGCATCATGTTAACTGGTTGCTCTAAATGGACCCAGTATGGATGTGTCCGACTAATATCAAGTAACATTGGTCCTGTCATAAATAGCCAGTTATGCTGATGCAATGTTAAACAAAACCTGTGTTTTATCCGACACATCGCAAGGTAAATTCTCCCTCAATTCTTTTAACAGTTTAAGATTTGCAAAGAATGATGTGCTGGTTACCAAGTTGCCAAACTTACTAATAGACAAAATCCAATTTATAACATGACCATCTTATTCCCTTAATCTAAACTCCTAGGGCACTCTTGGACCTGAAGAGCTTTCATTTTTAAAAATGACTGTGACACACTAATTTGCTAAAATATGTTTATTTAGAATACATCTATTGCAATGAAAGGCTCTCTTTGCTCATGGTTTCAATATAAAATTAAGCAAATTAACCACAGAGATGCATTTAAAAAATATACACATTTTTATGAAGAGCTCAAGAGTAACACTGACTTAAGAGTGCAGCAAAAATGCATTATGTGACCATCAGTTGATTGTGCTAGTAATATAATTTGTGGTGTAGTCGGTTTGAAACGAAGCATGTTGAAATCATAATAAATGCTTCACTATAGATTCTTTCCTATAGCCTAGTCTGGTGCTGATGCAGGACTAAAGTTTGTTTCCAGTTTCTCCTTTTGAAGGACTAGCAAAAAAGAGGCACGCAGGATGAGGGGGGTATTTTGGCGATGGAGATTAAGGCAGGGGCTTTTTGTCATTTGTGCGAGACAAGCCATTCATCCATCCCGTTCTCAGCCAACAAAAAAGGCTGCTCCCAGAAATTAGCAGTTTCAGCTCAGCAGCAAAGCCGTCGGGCTGTGAAGGCACAGAGAAATTGACTAATTAGCAATGCGCACTAAAACTTGACGGTTCTCTCCATAACGGCGAGGCAAAGACTCGCTTTTTCTCTCTCCCACTCTTTTTTTCGTTCTTTTCTTTTTTCCATAGATGTTTGAAAACGCAGTCATTTACGCTCGACAGTTTTTACAATAGCCTTGAGCCATAATTTTGCCCGTCTCTCTAGCATCCATAGCCCTGCATGGTCTCTCTCCGCCGGCCATGCGCGACCGTTTCTCTCCCCAACCGTGGATTTCCTATTACTCTCGTTACGACTCACTGAGCCCCAGGCCCAAGGATAATGATGTGTTGTTTCTTGGTAGCATAATTTGTCACACGTATATTTCTTCTTCTTCTCCTGCAGAAAGCACGACTCTCTCTCAGCACTCCACACACTTCTTGTTTAGCAAATTCTGCAACGAACCAAATGACCAACGACAACAAATAAACGCGAAATAAAAGACTACACGAGTTGGAATCAGTTATCATTTTCGAGCATCGGCTATACACTTTTTTAAAAGGAAAAACCAAGGAGGAGAACAAAGAGAAAGTGTGGTACGGATACGGAGGACCCACGGCTACTTTCTTTTTTTCCCCTCATCAAAGTCAGGTAAGTTTTGGCTTGGTGTTTCTGAAACTGGCTGCTAAACGTCGGCTAGCCGCGACGGGCGCTTACGAAAGATGTGGCGACAACTAAAAGAGGTAGAAGTGTATGTAAGGTAGGTTAGTACACCGCGCTCGTCTCGACTTTGCCAGTAAAACGTCAATTAAGCGATCGGTTTTGCCCTCGCGCGAACGTATAGTGTCCGTCCGTGTGAATAGCGGAAAGTCTACTTGGCGTACGGAGGGGCGCAGCCGCGCGTTTGTGATGGTCGCCGGAGACAAACTAATTGCTTTTGTATCAGCCTGCGTACATAGCTGGGTATGTGTAAATGCCTCTTGTAGCCTACGTGGGGTGTGCGAGCGTGGAAAGATAATAGCACGACGCGACGGCATAGCAAGCCTGGAACGTACTAGCGTATACGGCGAGCTTGTTTGCCTTGGTGCCAACTTCGGTAGCGTTATTGGGGTAAACGCTGCAGTGCTCAAACGTGCTTGGTCGATTTGAGAAGGCGCTTCAGCCCGCGGTGCTCTTGTGACACGTGTGACCGAATAAAAAGGAACCAAAGGAGGGGAGCACAAAATCGAACTTTGATCTAGTTTCAGAGCCGCAGGTGAATAAGACTACATAATTGTGTTTACGCAAGCTGCCTAATTTAATGGAACATGGCGCCATATCGGCTACAGGGTCAGTGAAAGTCCAGCAACAGCTTTAGAACAAGACCGTTGCTCGGTCACTCATGTGCCATTTGTAGTGCGGTAGATAAATGGCTTCGATATTGTTTGCTTGTAGGAGGTGCGAGCGGCTCCTAAGTCATGTCAAGATCAGGCGACCGGACGTCCACGTTTGACCCGACACACAGCGACACGCTGCTGCACGGGCTGAACCTACTTTGGAGGAAGCAGCTGTTCTGCGACGTGACTCTTACGGCTCAGGGACAGCAGTTCCATTGCCACAAAGCCGTGCTCGCGTCGTGCTCGCAGTATTTCAGGTCGCTCTTCTCCGCCACGCACGCACCGAACAATGAGGCGCTCGCTGGCAAGGATCAAAGCAGTGGCGGTGGCACCCCGTCGTCCTCGCCGGACGAGAAGCTCCTCGTCAGCCCACGCTCCATCAGCAACCTCGTGTTGCAGGGCTGCTCGTCTATCGGGCTGCGACTGGTGCTCGAGTACCTGTACACAGCCAACGTGACGCTCTCGCTGGACACGGTGGAGGAGGTGCTGTCGGTCAGCAAGATCCTGAACATTCCGCAGGTCACCAAGCTGAGCGTGCAGTTCCTCAACGACCAGATCTCGGTGCAAAACTACAAACAGATCTGCAAGATCGCCGCCCTGCACTGCCTAGACGAAACCAAGAAGCTGGCCAACAAGTACCTGGTGGAGGACGTGCTGCTGCTCAACTTCGAGGAGATGTGCGCCATGCTGGATGCCCTGCCACCGCCCGTAGAGTCCGAGCTGGCGCTCTTCCAGATGTCCGTGCTGTGGCTGGAACATGACCGCGAGACCAGGATGCACTATGCCCCGGACCTGATGAAGCGCCTTCGCTTTGCCCTCATCCCAGCCCCTGAACTTGTTGAGCGGGTGCAGTCGGTAGACTTCATGAGGAGTGACCCAGTGTGCCAGAAGCTCCTGCTTGATGCCATGAACTACCACCTGATGCCCTTCAGACAGCACTGCAGACAGACCACGGCCAGCAGGTAAAAAGATATGATCTTGTCACTGCAGAGGAAATACTTATCTGTCACATTACTAATTTATAAATGGATACTATATATTATGCTCCAGCTACTATTGTTACTGTATATTATGATGGTCTGTAATATGCCATGTTTCATACAGATGGACAGTTTAGAATATGAAAGTAATTTGTTGTCAGTTAGTTTTGAAGAAACACAGAGTTCTGCTTCAGAGGTGTATAGATACATTTTCACAGTATTGTTAAGTGCTACGGAAGTTAATACACTGTTTTCTGTCCTTTTACAGACTTTTGTTTTTGCATATGAGTTGTACTGTTCTGTTTCAGTACAACTCCAGTTATCTGGGCTTATTTGTTTTATTTGTAGTAGAATTATTATTATTCGTTACTAGATTTAGGACTGATGAGTGTCCTGGCCTTGTGTGAACTGGACAGTGAGTCGTTTTGCTCAAAGTCTTTCTGAACAAAGTCTTGTGCGTAATAACGGCTCTGTTCAAGATTATTCGATTTAGGTCGTATAAAAGTAGGAGAGACTTGGAGATGCGGTTGAGAATTGTGTTAAAAATTGTTGCTCGTTCTACCAGCACAATTTTTGAGAAAAGTCCTGCCGTGCGTGTGCATCTCTGACTGTTACATATACATACTTTTACATATACATACTTTTACACGCTAAACTATGTACTCTTTTTGTAAAGCTGCTTTGTGACAATATTGTATTGTAAAAAGCGCTATAGAAATAAATTGACTTGACTTGACTTGTTTAGCTAAGTGTGCACTTCTAGGGCACAGGGTTCCAGCTGGGACAGGGCCTTTGTGCTTGTGTGTTTACGTCACAGCGTGCATGGCATGGTGAGTGCCTGCGTGTGCGGAAAGGTGCGGGCATTTGCTAGCTGCGTGGAACTACTGCAAATAATGTGCCTTCAAGCAGGTGCCTTCATTAACTAAGGTCACTGAATCAGTTTGATGGATTTTACTGTTACTTTGCCATTCCTGCAAATGTCTAAGAGGGTGTAAATTACACCGTGCCACTGCTGCATTCAGCCAGTGTGCATTTGTGCAGAAACGCGACCATGCAGATGCAGCAAATTTGTGCTGGTTTTAGTATTATAAAAAGGGAAGAAAAGGCATGAAAAGCATTCGAAATTTGAATACAGTCATCAGGATATTTTCAGTTAATATGAGAGTCAAGTAACAACAGTGAGCGCTCAGGAATAGAAATAACATAGGATTTTAAATGTGTTGCTTAAATGTCTAAAAGAGGAATATAACATTTAAGCTATTTAACAAATATATGTATACATATACAGTATATACTCAAATCAGCCAAGACATTTAAACCTCCTGATCAATATTGTGTTATATTAATATCCCCATGAATGTCCAGATCCATTGTTTCCCATCAAAGCATTACCTATAGCATCTCTCTCTCTTTCCAATAGCTTTTCTTTTCTTACAACACATCCTGGTTCCATCACTTTCCCAGGTAAAGGGTACACACATACCAGAATGTTCACGTGACAAAAGAAAAAAAACAGGACCACACTTCCTTGTTGCATTGCTACAACGTCCAATTCTGGCACTTACCTGCCTATTGTAGGTGCTTCTGACAGTGGATGGTGGTTCACGTTGTGAAGCACTATACTCCACAGGGGGCTCTGCACTGTGTGTTGTGACACATTCCTATCGTAACCAGCATTAAACAGATCTTTGTACAACAACTTCTGTCACTTAATTAGAGTAGACAGGATAGTATTGGCTTCTGTCATGCATTTTGGACAACATCCTGTTGCTGGTTCAGGGTCTGTCCCTGATTGTAACACTGTTGGTGGGTACTCACCACTGCTGATCAGGGTCACCCCACAAGCCAATCAACTAGCTGTAATGATTTGTCTCTTGTTTAAAATCGCTTATGGTCTTTACTCCTGAAGGTTTCTCACACATCACAACATCAGCATTGACTGTTCACTTACCGCCTAATATATCCAGAACTTAACATCTGTAGCTGTAACAAACAAAACAGCGTTCTTTGTAATTGGGTATATGTGTGGTTTTAATGTTTTGGCTGATACCCCTCGACATATATTGGCACCTCTAGTAAAGAAGAGTGAAAAAAGAAATCCACATTTCAGTGCAGTAGCTTAATGATTAAGTAAATTTTGTCTGAGAGAAAGAAAGTCTTTCATCAAGAAATACTATTTTTTAACCAAACCGTATGTTGCAGAATTATTGGATCCTTATTGGAACATCTTTAGCTCTTCACAGGGTTTTTATGGATTTTAGGAAACAGGAATGTGATAGCCAAGGTAGAAGCTTGATTTTGGGTTCAGTAAACCATTTTTGTGTTGATCTGATCATACGTTTTTGATTGCTGGCCTGGGCCAGTGATGACCCATTTTTAGTTTTTTGGGAGAGGCAGACAGATTTAAATGTAAAATGTCCATGATGTTCCCAAGGCATTTGAAAAAAAAAACCAGCTTCATAACTTTATAGGTCCTAAATCATAGAGCGTTTGTAGCCATAGCTTGTATCAGTTAATTTGACTACAGAACACAGTTCCATGGTCTAAGAAGCATTTAGCAAATTTCAGGTGATTCTGCATAGGGTTAGATGACATAGCTTTCCTGACAAACCCTAAAAATAATACACTGCTTACATAAAGAAGAGGGGATGAAGTATCCCCTAATTTTTGTGAGCAGTGTATATTGGCATGGAGGTGGCATCTGAGATAGTTTTGGAGACCTGGTGTACTTTTTTCTGTAACTCTCCAACAGTGATTCTTCTCATACAGTCCTCTTCATCCATTCTAGCCCTGGGGGCAAAATAAATTTAGGTTATCTTCTGTGCATGTTTGTGACAGTTTGATTGTTTTAAATATTGCCCAACTGCATATATGGCCATTTTAGGAAAGTAACTATTTGTATAGCAGTTCCCTGAATTATGAAGGACAGCACACTTTTTATGTATTGTGTTATATTTTTCTGGGTAAAAATAGCCTCTGTGTCACCTCAGTAAAACAGAGAGAAGCTTTGATCAACTAAACAAAGTAAAATGTATCTGGAAAATTCTTTAGTTGCATATTGTTTTTAAGTATATCTAGGGGTACCAGTACTTTGGGCATGTGGTTGGTTATCTTAAAAAAATATATTTTTTGACATATTAAATTTACCTCAATGAGGGTATTTCTGATTGTTTCAGGGTAAGATTAAGCTAATACAGTAAAGGTTCATTCCTTTACGTTACTCTCCTAATAGTACACAACATAGAATGTACAACATACCATTTGGGATAGAGCACATAATGCATAATGTGCTGCACATGTTTAAGCAGTGAATTTTCTTTTAAAACAAAAAACAACAAAACAAACAAGCAAAAAAACCCCAGAAACAATGACAAAACCTATTTTTAACTGCTAGCTATTGTTTTCATATGGTTATGTTTTACCTGAAACGTTCTACAACTGCATTCAAATGAATGTGGAAGTTTTAAGTATTAACTCTTACAACATTATTATGTTTTACTGAGGTGTTTCAATCTCCACATTCCAACAAAACAGCTTCATTTCACCCTTTAATTTAACTTTATCCCAAGTCTCTGTTATTGTACTGTGTCAATTCAACTGTTCCAGGAAAGATGTTTTGCTCTACTAGGATAAGATATAATGTAGAAATGTAATGGTATGGTAGCAATACAAATAATTTCAGTAGAGTATGCATTTCTAAATTCTGCTCTCATTTCTCCACAATGGTTTTTTTCTTGAACTCATCTTAAACTTATATCTATTTAATTTAACACAAAATATTGCAAAACTAAATCAGGCAATTGGGCTTGTACCAAACCGGGCTTTCTCTAATTTAGCATGTCATAACACTACCTTTAGCATTGATCACAGGTGTAAAGAGTTTTAAAACAGAGCAAATAACACAAATGATATTGTTGACAGTTCAAGTTCATACTCTAAAAATTCTTAGTCCTTCTTGTGTGCACAGCATGCTGAAATCCACCAACAAAATTCCAAAATATTGAAGTTTGGGGAGTGCGAATGCCATTTTTAACACACAATAATGCATTTCCTAAAGTAGCTTAAGGTATATTTTGGTATAAATAATCAAATCTTCAGTATACTTCTAATATTAAAGCATAATAGAACCATTTCTGTGCCATACAGTTGTGTTCTTTTCTTGTAATGTTTTTTCCATTTAATCCAGATGTACCTATGATGATTGTAGTGTAGGAATATTTGTTTACCTGCACCACAGCACTTGATTTGACAATGCCCCTCTAACTAACTGTTGAAGTCTATAATCTAGTCATCGATTTTTGAGATAGGAGGTAATGCTTTCTTCTAGAGATGCACAGGTCGATCGGCAAATGACTGGAATCGGCTTTTTAGTGTGATTGGCCATAACCGGCTCTCACTAAACTTAATTCAGAATTCAGTTAATGTGTATATGGACCTTTAAACACAGATCAGCCACTTGTGGGTGGGTTAATGAGCCTGCTGTTTTGTCACAAAACAGCTTTACAATTTTAGATTATCTTTTAAATTGTAAGGTCAATCCCAAAATCAGCAAGCCTAGGGTGGCAGGAGCAAGGAAAAAACTTGCCAAGACTCAAAAAGGGGACCCAACCTCCTTTGGTGGCCTAGACATCATATGTAATAATTTAACCACGTTATTAAGAGTAAAATAAAATAGAGAATATAAAAGCTATAGCGTATAAAGCAATAGTGAAGAGCTATTGCATAGAATAACGTAAAAATATGCATATCTGCATTATTTAGTTCAGTATGCAGTCGAAAAAAATGCATTTATTAAGACGTTTTAAACAGCATCACCACGCTGAATATGCAGAATCTGACAAAGCTAACAAAGACAATGAGTTTAAAGCTAAAGCTGGCAAGAATGAGGACAGAGCCAGGCACAAACCAGCAGCCCCTGTTATCTTTCTTTAGCATGAGTTTATTTCCATTAAAAGCAAAGTTGTTTCTGTATGCTGTGATTAAAGATTTTTAAACTGAGATACAATTGGAATTGGCCAAAATCGACTCATACAATCATATGTAAAAAAAAAAACCAAAATATAAAAAAAAAATCGGAAATCAGAATAAACCAAAATCGGAATCGGACGGTTATATATTAAAAAACTCTTGCATGCAGTTCAAGTTTTTACAGGCAGCTCTGTGACATTGAATTAAATTAAAAGCTAAAAGTAAATTTGAGTTCTGTGAGCTTTTACAAAGACAGTGGAACAGTGCCCAAATATTTACATACGCCATACGCACGTGATTTAGTTTCACTATTGGAACTTAAATAAAACAAATTCAGTTCCATTCAAATCATTTGATTTAAAAATCGAAGCTGACCAAAGTGCTGTTTAGCAGACAGACTGAGCGGCATATCAACAGGACAGAATAACAAACTACACAGTAAATGAAAAATCTTGCAGAAACATGTTTTACAGTGCATCCGGAAAGTATTCACAGCGCTTCACTTTTTCCACATTTTGTTATGTTACAGCCTTATTCCAAATTGT